>DWMF01001305.1:0-11768 GCA_018244815.1 Parelbella polyzona | reverse complement strand
TATTTAATACGATACATATATAAACACTCACGAAACATTTAACCACTAAATGTTACAATAATATTTTTCTCCTGCGTATACATAGAATGTATAAATTGTATCAAGCGGTGTTCAATTTTAAATAATCTAATGTGATGGGTTTATGAGATCCATTGACATTTCGGTGCGTGACGTCAGGCAGGCGGGAATGGAATGCATTGACGGTTGAATCCCACGCAGCTATTATTCGAATTTTAAATGCCCCATGAATCGCCGCCGTATATTATTATCTGTTTTGCAACGCCATAAAATGGCGGTGTGGTGTTATGGCGGGAAGCATAATTCAATTTGCGATTTGTTTGAAATGTTAACACTTATCTAGGTTTATAAGGATAGATAAAGGAACCTGGCGCAATGGTAGTACAAGAATAATTTATGTAATTTAAGTGGCCTGAGTGGAGTATTCGGTGTGCTAAACACAAATCTTTCAAAATGATATATGACGTCATAATGTTTTGAGTTTGTATTATATAATCGTGCTAAGAAACTCCTATAAAATCGTGTCATACGGTTATGACTGTCTCCATAGTATTTTGTGGTTTAACCCCAATATTACAAAGAATGTTTAGGCCATTTATCTAACACGGGTAACAGAAATTTTAGTTACACGTTAGGTACGATTCGCTTTAGATTCTTTTAGAAAAAGTTCTTAAAATGTGTTTCTTGAACTAATGTAATACTTTTTTGAACATAAACCATGTCAGAGTGGTCAGCATTTATTTATGGTGAAATATTGAAAAAAAATAGCCTTAACCGTTATTAATTTTAAAATTAGCTAGTCCTGTTTCCTTAGAATTCCATCGTGGTGTACAAAAGACATTGCATTACGAAACCACTATCTAATTCGCGCATTTTCAAGGCAATATGTCGATCCGTTTCGCGCGCGTAACTAACATGGAAAAATTCGTAATTCAAATTTTCATTGTCTTTCGTGCCATATTGCCATATTTATATTTTATTTTTTAATGTAACTCTTTATAATTATTATTTTTATTCACATACTTACATTTTATAGATTTTTAATCGTTGCTTTGCAAAAAAATATTTTATTATGTTCGTGAATAATCGAAATAATACCAAAAAGTAAAACACATATAGCTTTTTACGGCACAAAAATATGTAATGGTCGTACAAACAGTTTCGTCGTATTCTTATAGCGTCCTCAATGCCCTTCAAAGGAGGATAAGAGGACAAATAGCACTGTTTGAACTTTACTTTGTTCCAACTTGATCTGTAGTTCGAGCGTAGCTTGGAAGGTAAAACGTTTTTGCTTTGTGTATTTTTTGTAAGAAGCTCGTATTATTTTACTCGTATTATTTTTCTTAATTCAGTTCTTTACTTTTTGCATCCAATACTGTTTCGGAACGAGGGTGAGACAGGTAGGGTGCAGTGGGATGGCAACACAACCGTGACGGCTAGGAGACCTGGCCTCCAAGAAAAACGTCAAATGCGGGATAATTTTGACATATTTTATATTTGTATTCAACGAATGAACATTACTTTGTATAAAGTACCATATACAGATTGTATGCTATATACTTGTATTTTAATTGAATTATGTTATATTCAAATTGCTTTATACAATGTTGTATAATTATACCACCCATTATATTGGTTTGTTTTGTGCAATGAACGATCTATTATTGTAGTGTAATTGTAACTTTTTTATGTACCAACACTTGGCACGAGTCTATTCTTGTGTCTAGGCATGCTGTATTACACGGTTTTAGTATGAAAATATCCTAAATAAAATTTCCATGGTATTATATAAGACTATATGTATATAACTTACTCCGATACGACTGAACAATGTGATTAGTGAATACGTAAATGTAGTGTGCTCAGATTAAGATAACGTGATGTCAAAATCACAGTAATTCGTATATCAAGTTGTCTTAAACGTATAATGTGTTACGGTCAGTTAAATTACAAAGTTATTCGGTTTAAGATAAGGATTTAGTGTTCAGTTAGCATATTTACAATTCCATTGTAATTAAATATCAAGTTTTTTTCTTTAATTTTTTTTTGTTAAAAAGGTTTACGCGAATTTGTGCATCGGTATTTATGATTAAATATATTCAATTAATGAAAATATTAAAAGTGATCGATGTTAGCATATTTCGTCTGAAAAGAAAAGAAAAAGAAAATTATATTACATTTGCAAAAAAGGAAATGTAATTTATAAATGTAATCTCAGACATGACCGTCATAGATCGCTATTCTCAGAACCTTCGATAAATTTCCGGTAGAGAGACATTCCGCTCTATAAATCTGTGCACTACCATCATTATTTGTGGTGTCGTAAATTTTTTTTTTTTACACAATTTACCGTTGTTTTACTGGTTCACTCCTTTGTCTTACGTTTAGTGAACTCAGTTTAATGGTTTTTACTCAAGTTCCGATCCGCAAAGTAGTAACTCTATACCGGTCGAGTGCAGGTTTCGACCACAAAAACATCGGTTACTATGCACTCCGCCTGTGAACCCTTTTATGCTCGGTCGACTGGTTTGCTTGTCGATATAATTCAGCTCTAATCGCTTTTATGTAATATTTAGACACCAGATGGAAATAACCAGTTTACTGCGTTAATATTATTAGATAATAACTAAATACATAATATTTTAATTCATTACCGGTAAAAACAGGTACACTATTTTAATTCTTATAAATATTTAATTTTTTTTTTTTTATTTAATTTAATAGCATCAATAATATTTTTTATTTATTAATAATATTTATTAATAATAACATAATATTTCAATTCATAAAAAGAGTCGCAATATTTAAGTGTATTGTACCCATAATTTATGAATTTAGCCCTAATTTTACCGTTATACACCGTTGTTTGTGATTTTCTCTGTACGTAAATACCAGTATCGTCCTAGTACAAACTACAATGGCCGTAGTCATCGATGCTCGATGTCAGTTGGAACTTCGAATGCATAGCAGCACGTCAGACCAACCTGTTGCGGGACCTGCCTTCTAATGAATGAAAACGTTCTGAGATACCTACTAATAAGGTTTTAAGTATAACTTGATTTCAAAACTCAACGTTTGGTTTTGTATAACCGTTTATTTTGTTTTCATTAGTAATACGTTTAGAAATTAACTGTATGAAAATAGTAGAAAACATAGCCGTGGAAACAACTGATTTTGTATACGAAACAATGTCTTAACCTTGTTAGTTTCAAAATTTTTATATATTTTAATAAAAGTATTTTTAAAACACTGAAATAGTACTTATGACAAATTCACGAATTCTCCATGATCTGTTTTAAGTAGGTACATAGAAATACACAGCAGTGATAGCCTAGTGGTTAAGAATTAAGCCTCTCATTCTGGGGGTGCTGGGTTCAAATCCATGGCGCGCACCTCTTTACAAAAAGTGGGTTTAAATTTAAATATTACTTGCTAACGGTGAAGGAAAACATCGTGAGGAAACCTGCACACTTTAGAACTTACAATAAAAAAATATTTCTAAGGTGTGTGAAGTCTGCCAACCCGCACTTGGCCAGCGTGGCAGACCATGGCATTAACCCTCTCAATATGAGAGGAGACCCATATTCCAACAGTAGAATGACAAATGGGACGATTATTATTATTTTTTTACATAGAAATGTCTTTAGAATCGGTCATAACGTTTTAAAATATTGTAACTATGGTAGGTAACTGACATGTCGATATTGAGAGCAAAAAACATGTGTGTTGATCGAGCGATCGATAGATCTTTATATGGAGTTCGGTATGATCGATCGAATAAAATCGTTATAGGAAAATGAAGTGACACACGGTAGGTATCGACGGCGCAACCTGTTGCAGCCTTGATTGCGTTTACTTATTACTTTCTTGATAGCAATCGTGGCCAGTGATATCATTGTTACTAATAGGCAATATCGACGCCGAGGTACCGCAGCGCGTGAGCTCTATTTCATTAAAACAGTAAATACCTTGAATGTACTCTGTACCGGGATTTAGTCATGAACAATAGATGCTAAGGTTGCATTCGTTCGTAAACTGTGTTTAGAAGAGGCGATATTGGATAGGCTGGAAGTTATTTTTGTTGTATTAAGTTTTCATTGTTTAGTGCTGTTGTTCGGGACAAATATTTTTATGATATCTATGTAAGTATATATTTATATGTACATACATAATATGTTATGAACTATTAATTAACTGTAGCCTAGCGTGTCTATTTTCAAATTAGATCAGCATCTATACTTGAAGTCCGAAGATATAAAAGAAAAAATAAATAAATAGGGCGTTGTTTATTTGTTTGTCAAAATTAGTTAGGTGTTTTGTTGATAATCAATTAAAATTTTCTTCTAAATAAACAAAATCGTTAGCCAATGTCGAACACATACTTTGCGTACCTACATAACAACGAGCCGGAGATTAGGCTTGTAGTACGTTAGTGACGGTGTCGCCGGACGTGTGGATATCTATGCACACGGCGGCTCCGCACAGAGATGGAGTCTGTAGAAAGGAGCACGCGGCTCCAAGGACGACGGCGTGCACGCGGGTTGTTCACCTCGCGCCAGGAATGCGAGAGAACACGAGGAGCTTGCGGTCGCAGGACCGGTGTCAGCCCGACATCCGAGCGCTGTGGTGAATCGCATGAAATACCATCTATTAGAATACCATAAAGAGTACGACACCGCGTTGTGTGCTATTAGTACCACATAACCAGTTCCAAGCGTGAATATAAACTTGTTCGTTCAAAGGCATGTATATTTTTTGTGTTTTCAATAAGCGAAACGTAAACGTGCGCTTACGTAAACGTTAACGTCAAGCGTTTGTACGCGAGTAACAGCTGATGGGAAAAAATATAAAGTGTTATAGGACTTTAACTGGCATAGGAATGTTATTTATAAAGACAGACCCGAGTTATTAAATCAAGTACTAACTGTTCACTTTGATAAAAACTAAGTTTAGTCTAATAAAAAGTAGCAGTTTAGTTCATAAAAATTGGCAGCTTAGTTTTATAAAAACTAACCGTTTAGTTTGTCAAAAACCAGCTGTTTCATATGATAAAGACCAAGCGTTTAGTTGATAGATAATTGTGTTCAACAATGAACTACATAAACAAGTATCTAGTTATTATCAGATGAATATTATTTAATACTGTCGCTTTTCGACCTCCGATTAGAAGTATTACCGGAGACATGAACAAGATCTATGTGGACACGCAGTTGTGAAATACGCCTTAATGTAATCGATATTTAAGACCCTAATGAATTGTGCAATGTGATATTGCCATTGTGTTGATTGACAAACTGATTATATCTCGACTCTATTTTATTATCTCGATTTCTTTACTCGGTGTTGAATAATAGAATAAAATAAATACAGATTACAATAAAATATATAGAGGTAAAAAATAGATAAATACTGATTATATACATACAAACCTTGCATAAGTTTCGAATTATTGATTAATCACATTACTTAAAGTAGACAATATATATAATTCAAACGCGCCCCGTAATTCGGTTATGTTGTCACGCCAGGTCTCTTATCAGGTAGGCTGAGAGCAAAGACCTCTATATACTTACAGGCTTTTTATGTTGCTTCTTCATTCATGACTCATCACCGGTGAGTAGTACTGCCTCAAACTTACAAATTGAACTTTCAAAACAGATGAAAACAGTTGAAAGTTCCTCTGCTTTTGTAAATAGAATTAAGAGTAATTGTGATAGAAGTAACTGGTTACATTCACAGTCAGTCTCTTTGATTGTTTACAACTGAACAGTGAATAAAAGTGAAACACGCTTTTATTTAACAAATATAAATTCAAGACTATATTTTCTCGAGGTGGTGGGCAAAGAAATGTAGTATTTCTACGATTCACTGGTTTACTTATTGTACGTATAACCCATTGCCATTTTCTGGACACAAATCCAGACTCAGTGCTACTACTGGAAATTTCTAGTCGGAATAACCCACTAATACTTGGCCGATCCGGGAATCAAACCCAGGATCTCTTTAACCAGACATCACGCTTGTAACTACTAGAGCAACGAAGCAGTATATTAAAAAATGTATCTCAAATGTAAGCGTTACCTCAAAAGCCAGCTGTAAGACCGGTGTATATTTTATTATAAATGCACGCAGAGACAACGCTCATATTTCATTTGATGTAATTTCACGTTTCTTTTAACAGTTCGCATTCGCTTACAAACGCAACAGGTACATACATGAGGTTTAAATCGAGCACCGCTCATTTATATTCAATGCAAATGTTTGTATACAAACGTTTAAAAGAATGTTCACAAAGCGTACGAGTTATAAACTGTTCGTAAAATGAAAATAACATTTAAATTGGAACAATAAAATTAGGACATAAATAGAGTAACTCTGTCGTTAGAATAACTACTTTTTTTGGACTAAAGTTACTACCTACTTTCATTTTTGTTTACTGTTTTGTTTCGATTTATGTATGGACCGAGAGGAAACCCGTGTCGAATAATACGTTCGATGATAATTAGGGTTATGATCCGTCAATTTACAATTACGATAGTATTGCGTGACCAAAAGTTTGTCGTCTCATTTACTATGAAGAATAAAATGGAATTATTATAAGAACAAACTTATGGACCATTTCGTGGTCTCTAACTCTCTACCTACCCCGTACACGCCGGAGGTTTGTCAGCGTGTGATGCGACACAGATGAAAGAGGAATCTCCCTCATTACGTGTGAACGTAACTTTTTACACCGAAGCGTTTAGCTCTGATGCAGCGTTGCGTCCGAGCGGCGCGAGTAAATATTTGTTTTGTAAACCGACCTTAATTAGTGTGCCCCATTGGATAACGTCGGTGCAGCATTTTAATGGCTACCACATAGAGTTGTTCTCTTAATTTAATAAATTAAACTGTATTTGCACGTAGCTTCCGTGCTTAAAGCATTAATAAGGTACACTTTTTTCACATTTGATACATATAAATTTCTTACGTGAAATTTTTTCCTGCATAGCGTTATTATGTTAAGGTAATTCATATATATATGAGCACGTATGTAAGCATATATGATTTATTATCAAATTTTATATGTCTATATGTTTACAAGGTGCAATTTTCTTAGTTTTGTATTGAAATATTACATAATTTAAGTAACCTAATCTTAGCAACATTTTAATTGCAGCATAGATTGGAGTACATTTAGTATGAAAGATAAAAAAGGAAAAAGTAGGAAACAGCATAAACTTTCTTATTTTGTACTACGTAAATAGTAACATTTTCTATGACGTCATACTTTAGAAAATGATGTTCGGCTTCACTGTGTTTGCTCGTCTCACATAACACAAAGGCTTACGACAACTTTCTGTGTTCATTTATTTCAATATTGTTTAATCGTTCCATTCACTAGCTTCAATATATTATTATATGTACAGCTTTATTTTGCCATATATTTTTCGTTTTTGTGAATCATCGTATTGTAATAAATAATCTATAAATTGAACTAAATCTTAAATTTGAGAGCAGCGCTGGTCTAAAAGTTGAAGGATACCTGCTAAGTCTTTATATTGTAGGTAATTAAAAAAAAAATGATTTGGAGAGGCATGATATAGTGAAAACACATCAGATCTTTAAGGATAGATACTCGGCGCTCGGTGCTCTCTACCTACTTCGCAAGGGACATGGTGTGATACTTAATAAAAACAAAAGAAATTTCAAATAATCAGAACTTCACGTATTTCAACATAATATCTGACTATAAAATTACAGATACACCTTCGCATAGTATCGTGTGTTACCGCAGGTTTGTAATTTGTAACTGAACAACAAAATCCCAATCAGAGGTATCGTATTGTCAACGAGGGCAGCCGCATTACGGTCAGCAGCGCCGCGCCGCCTAGAACTCATTAAGGTTTAATGTAGGTCAATTCACTGTAAGATTGACATTGGGACGTCTTGTGGTCTATATGCGCGCTTGGTGCTGGCGTCGTGCCAACTGGACCGCCACCTCTCCGTCCAAGTGCTGCGTAATGTATTATCGCATTATATTTTTAACTGCCCAGACTAAACACCGCGATAGGGGCAACCGCGTTTGATTTACCGTGAATATTCCCAGGGCCCCATAGGTGTTCATTTTGTCTATTTATTTACATGAACTTGAGACTTCGCTAACTCATGTTTCATGTTTTGTTTTGACGGTCTTACACTATTGTCAGCGCATTCTTTTTTTATTTATATATGGTTGAAATGCCTTTGAAATTTTCGATATAATATAATACCTGTTATATACTATGACTAATATTTATAAATGGTTGCGTAAAAAACGAACTGTTGGTTTATAACGATGACAAAGCAACAAGTGGGTTTTGCAAGTTGATTTCTGTGGGTAGTGTCAACAAAGTAAAGCGTCGTAAAAAATAGGACAACAAATATATTTAGCTTCAGAAATCAGTGTATTACTTACGGAACTACATTATTTATTATAATTTAACAGAATTACTTATATAACCGAAACTCACCCATTGAAACAAATAGGTTAGATACTGATGGAAGAGAGAGTCAGACAACTCCAAAACCGGCATGCTTGTATCCAGAGAGTGATTAGTGTGGAAGACAGATTGTCAGGCCTGTAATGATACGGATATTTTGCACTTATTGTTATCTGCCTTCCCCGTAAGGGACCTGGCTTGACGGTCTGAGAGTACTGTTTATTTAAATGAATATTTTTATAATCTGTCAATTTGTGAAGCAAGAATAAATTCCCCGAACTAGTTATAACGGAAACAGAAGGCGTCAGGTCCATCAGTGACAGGTGACCAGGCGTTAGTGCATTAGTGATTCTCAGAGGAGTTGAAAATAGTGCAGTCATAAGCACGTTTTCGTCGTGGAAGTCAATGCTGATTGACGAACACATTACCGCGCGAGGAAGAGAGAACGACGGATAGACGGATGCAGTGACATTTTTGTGTTTATACTTACTACGTTTTCCGGTCATTTAGCATTCCACGTATTTATATATATAGCTTTCTCCTAATCTCGTACGCAAAATTGACTAACGACAAATTTCTAACAACTGTGTCAAAGCCGCGTATTTTACACCTCTGTGACTAAATTGATGAAATCTTTGTTAGTCTCCTATGAATCATTTGGATGACTAATTTTTATATAACTAAACAAAATGTTTTTACTATCGTCATACATATTCAGTGTATTACGTTTTATATCTAAAGTTTAAGAATTTTAAACAACTTGCGTCGTATTCTTGTCTCTGGATTTTTATAATAGACAATGACAAGTACTTGCAAAAATACAGCATAAATAAAAAATGCAAAATTGTCTACGGATAAGAAGTCAAATTTAAGCCTAATGGTTATAAAAAAAAGTGTATTTTCATAGACAATCCTACTCTGCCCTGTCTAATTCTATTTATAGTACACAATGATTTATTTGCGTGGGATCGTTCTACGAAGGGCGCATTAGTATGTTTTATAATTTATTTTAATTTATGAAATGTGCATGTTAAAACCTATTGTGCGGTACATTAAGTATGAATAACTATCATTACACATTCACCACCTATGGACCTTTGCAACGCTTTTGGCGTTATTGTTATTGAACATACATATATGCATACAATACTGTTGAAGATTTCATTCAGTTAATTCACACTTCTCTTTATATATATAATAAGTATGTAACTTTACCGGTATACATAAATTTTTAGTACCCAAAATATTTTTTTAATATGTTAGTATAACAAGCTTCAGGGATTCACATTAAAAAAGAATTATTCCTATTTGTCACTCAGTTAATTGATTTTAGTGAATAGACACACATTAGGTTAATCTACTCCTTTTAAACTTGTTAAGAAGATATTGTTAAAATTATAATTAAGCAATTCTGTCTGTTCTAACTTAGTGAGAATACTGTATAGTACATTATATACCGCTTTATAATAGCTAGAAAAAAACAAGTATCCGCGACCTTCGGAAGCTAATAAGAAATGAATATTACCCCCATCATGTTCTACCATTATAGGTCTTAGAAGGCAATTACAATTTAATGAAGCCACTCGCACTACACGATTTCCCTTCGGTTAAATTAACAGCTTTTTGCTCGTTATGTGATGCAGGTACTGCTACTTCTCTTGCGCTGAGCGATATTGCTTTTATTAGCTACCGATTTCTTTTTTTTAACATAATTTTCGTGGGAAAAGTATGCATAAACACGCAGCCAGTGTAAACGAAATAAATTTTTCAGTCATACAATTTAGGTATGGGTTGTTTCGTGTTTCAGTACTGTACGAAGTTTAATATTCGTTTATAAATGCCATCCACGCGCCGCCACGTTACGTGATGGTAGGTAATACCAGCTCCCCAGTTCTTCAAACACGCACGTTATCAAAGTGCGATAACGCTTCTTCGACTGAGCAATTTGAATTAAGTCGTTTCGCTCTATGTGTGCCGAACACGCGATTTCTGAATAAGTTAGCCGGGTGGACAAAATAACATGTTGTTTTTGTTTGTCATATTACCAGAAATTGTTTTTTTTTATTTCCGTATTTTAATTTAATTTTATCTATCTTGTTACAGGCTTGACCCACCAGCATCACAGGATCAATTTCCAATGGAGAATAAAAAAAACGTGCCGGCTACACAGCAGCCATTGACTCAGCAGCACCTCATGGCACAGCATGTTCATCCAGACCAAATATATTCGCCGCAGCAGCCCCAAATAACTACATATCTAAATTCAGCTCAACCAAATCAAATTCAACCAAATGGAGTGATGCACCAACTTCTACAGAGCCAATATCAATCGAACATGAACGCGCGATCGCCATTATTAGAAAATAGACATGAAGTATACGGCACTGGTCACAATCACGAGTACACAAGACATTACGGAACCAACGATAATTACAATAATTATCCTCAGTCGCCCACTCGTATCGAAAGAACCGACCTCCAACCAGACCAGAACGTAAATCACGAAATACTACATAATGTTCCAAAAGGATACAACGCTGAGGTCTACCATGACTACCTTAAACGTAACCCACCGAAGGATAGTAATCAAATATACCAAAATCATCAACCAATGTATAGGCCTAATGTAAATCAGTATGGTTCAAAACCATACCTCCCATATTCAAATAGAATAGGACCGCAGAGCAACACGGAGTTGTTAAGAAAGCAGTACAATGAAATTCAGCAAATGAAAATGCAACAACAGCTGCACTATCAGAATCAAGCCCAAATGCATCAACAGCAAAAATTCGCTGAGCGACAACTTTTACTGCAGCAAATTCATGGTGTTCAACCGCCTCCGAATTTACAGAATAGCATATATTCGGACAGCTCATACAGAGACTTAGATCGCTACAGTAGCAAGCATGATTTCAAGGATTACGCCATGACAGACATGCAAAAGGACTCTGACAGATACGCTAAAAATAACGAATATAAAGAAATGGAAAGACAAAACAGACAGTATCAAGAAGCACAGTGGCAAGCAAATCAGGCAGCTGATGCGAGAGAAATAGAAAGGTACAGAAAACAACTGGACGAAGATAAGGCTAAAACTCAATCACCGCCTTCCGATTTTAGCAATCAGTCGCAAAAGAACAGTTTTGGCATAATTTCACCAATGAAATCAAGTGAGTCAAGTACTCCTAGCATAAAATCTCCAACGTCTGAGGGTCGAAGAAGTAGCGGCGGAAACCAGGCGCTACGATCACCAATAGCGCATAGGATCCCTTCGGCTCCCGTTACAAT
>DWMF01001304.1:0-11769 GCA_018244815.1 Parelbella polyzona | reverse complement strand
TTATAACGTAGTAATAAACGTATTTAAAAAATATTTCCTTCTAAAATACGTATCCACCCGCACTCTCTGTAAGTTTAAATACTCCAGCGGCGGCGTAACGATAGAACAGTTATGACGGCACTCGCAAATTGCCAGTTAAATTTGGTTGGCTTTTTGGCCACCTGTCTAGCGGTATTAGATCAGCTGAAATCGCGCAAATCCGTATTCCTCTACGATCAGTCCTAGACGTAGAACAATTAAAAGGAAAAGTAATAACTTATCTTAATTCCAATTGAAGCCTAGAAAAGGCTTAAGTAAATAAGTATTGTAACATAACACGACCCATGTAAGGCGAGTAATCTAGCGTATATATATATATGTATATACACTTAGCTCACACGTGCCACTTTGTACACAAAGGCGTTCAAATGTTTTTATAAAAGTAAACAGTGAAAATACAGATGCGCCAACGAACGTTGCCATCGCGTACGTTAGCAAAACCGGGGAGTTCACCGAAACGAGTAACAAGAGCTCTTTTGGAAGACCTGTCTCCAACCACCTCGTACGCGAAAGGATAAAACGAATAAGTTTTCAATCACCGACTTGACATCTATGCATTATTGACTTGAGGTAAAGCACGTTCACACCTATGAGAAGTTTCGTGCACTGTTTTAACACATCAGTAGTACCAGCGCCTTCGTAACCGAAATGTGGTAGTTGTGAGAATACAATGCGAATGTTGATGAACGAATGAGCCGAGAGAGACGGAAACCCTATCTTGAGCAAATAAGCCAGAGTTCAGCCGGGGGAGTCAAAGGTCTCCGAAACTGATGTGCGTATATGAAGAAAATGCTGAATGTAGAAGAAACAGCTCAGGTGTATGAGAACCTACATGTCCCCTGAGGGAACTAGCATAATGATATAATAATGGTAGCTGTTAATAAATATCGGCTGGCCTTGAGATTGCCAAGAGGGCGTTATACCTTTACAGGTCAGTTTACAATAAAGGTTAAATGCTAGTTTGTAAGTTGTAACGCGCTTACATGTATGTATATATGAGTCTTGTAAACGGAAACGCCAAAAACACTGACCACGTGCACCGCTAATAATAGACAACGCACAGACAGACAGCCAGCTCGTAGTTTGTAGAGTTGTGTTTTGAACGTCGTATACGACGTTCAAAACACGTTGTATACAACGTTTTAACTTCCCTCATATTCGTTTCATATTGAGAGAGATAGTTATATCTGGAAGCAAAAGGGAGATCTGCAAAGGTTTACAGCTATTAGTCAAGCATTTTTAGCTATCACCAAGTGATCTTTGTTAGATGGTAAATATCAGCTGCAATTGCTTACTGATTTGCATCATAGCCTCTCACTGTTGGCGAGGCAGAAATCCTAGCTAACATCTTTAAATTTACATATTTATGTGCAAGTATCAAGATGAAAATGATGACTATGTCCCTTTACACAGACACAAAACTTCCTTAAAAGTTACAATTCATAGGAATTGTAGAACAAACGAATGGAATGGATTGTAGAAAGAATTGTAACAATTTTTTGAGCGAATTGTAAAACAAACTTGAATGATCTGAAACAAAAAAAAAATCAATGTACAAATCAAAATTTATTCGATCACACTCTTCACGCAGAATTCATGTAACCATATTGTATTGGATTGGATTTATATTTCCAATATGGGAAGAATAAGACACATACACATATAACTCTATCACAATACAGTCAATATTTCCAATTTTATAGTTGTATAGTTTTCAGCTAAGTAGAGATTGTCAAATTTACTTAATACGTGAACGTACGTGATACTTAATACGTAAAATCAATAGATAAGATTACATCAATCAG
Source organism: Parelbella polyzona (assembly GCA_018244815.1). Classification (NCBI taxonomy): domain Eukaryota; kingdom Metazoa; phylum Arthropoda; class Insecta; order Lepidoptera; family Hesperiidae; genus Parelbella; species Parelbella polyzona. The sequence continues at coordinate 9,925 of DWMF01001304.1, read as the reverse complement.
ATATTGTGACGATATTAGGGCATTCATTAATTACAAATTTATTTTGTACAATTTGTAATTTTATATAACCAATCCATTCATTTCGAAGGTTTCGTCAAGTTTTCTCATCGCCTATACCACAGTGCCAAAGTGGACGCGGACATTAGGACTAGTCAAGCCGAAGGTGGCTCAACATGGTATGGAAAGAACTATGGTTAGCGTTTCTCTGTGAAATAAGATCCAAAACGAGGATATCCAGCAGAAAAATAAGATAACCAACATAGCTCAAAGAATTAGCATGTTGAAGTGACCGTGGGCTGGTCACATATGTCGCAGAAGTGATGGCCGTTGGGACAGATGAGTTCTGAAGCGGACACCATGCAATGGTAGTAGTACTGTGTGTCGTCGCCCGAACCATTAGACCGGACGACCTTAAAAAGGCAGATGGTAGCGGCTGAATGACATCTGTGGAGGAGTGGATGTTGTGGCACAACTTGGGAGACGCCTATCCAGCAGTCCGCCTGTCCAGCAGTGGAGTAGTAAAGGCTGATGTAATGATGATGATGAATTCATTACTGACTAGATTAAAATAACTTATTTAACAATAGAGCATCATAATGTTTTTACTATCAACATCCTATTTACATTTTTATAGACTCAAAATGACATTAAGTGACATTACCATTTAAAATAAATAGATAAAGTAATTATGTATTCAGTGTATTCAGATTACATAATCTATTTTTGCAAATAGGTATGTGGTGTTCATTTTTTTAGAAAGCTCATGATACAAGGTGTAAATAAACATGTCAAAAGCATGATGGATATTAGAAAACCAAAAAGTAAGTAATTGACAGCCTCATTGGTTGAATGGTTGCTAGGGCGGCTGCCAAACGGGAGGTCCTTGGTTCAATGCTGGGTCGGGTACTATTGAATTTTTCTAACTTGGAATTTCTAGTGGTGACTCTGAATCTGGATCAGTGGCCTGTGTATGGCACTAGGCTCTCCACCAGAAGTAAAAGGAACTGGTGAAACATGGGAGTGTACTACACTCCTATGCCTACTTCTTTGGAGATTAAAGACATGATCTTACTTTTTTTTTTCAATAAGTAATTAATTCTTAAAATATAGCAACAATTAAAAAGTTCACACAGGGACTATGACACCAAAAGACACACAAGGCATTTAACCTAAAGAAGACAGATAAAAGTGAATCCTTTCTATATCAAACATATGGTTTTCCTGAAAAGAATTCTTCTCCATTCCATGGTCAAAGAAATATTTGAAGCAATAATTTGTAATATTTTCATAAGCATTCTTAGCAAGCATCCTGAGCAAAATGCATTCTTTAATTTTACATGAATCATTCAGTTCTAATCTCGATGCTTAATAGAATTGCCTATAGAATGGCCTAATTTACTGTCTACCTTTTCTGCTATACAGGAACAGGGCACAATAATGCTCATTAGGGCCTCTGTCAACTGTCAGCTAACTGAGATAAGCTGATAATGATGATGTTCTATTCTACTGCAAAGGAAAATCAAAAACCAGTTGGATTACAGACCAACTTCCTGACCAAAGATTTGACATAACCACCCAAAAGTAATTTAAACAGTTTGAAACATAGCTAGCTATCAACAACAGTCAAATCTGCTGCACCTAGCACCATCTACAGAAACAAAACCTACATATTATTCTATAGCTTTGCCTAATTGTAGATTCCAGTATAAATCTATACATTTTTGTTAGCATTCATTTGATTCTAAAATTAACTATTGAATATTATCATTGATATGTGACGATTCTCTAACAACCCTGGAACATAGAGTGATGATCAAACAATGACTGGTGTTTAATTTCAATATTGCTCATGTAACTTGGCCCCTATTATCTAAGAAGCAATCCATCAGTGACCGATTTAGCACCTTCAATTACTGAAACCAGCAATAATAGGTTGTTTAATTTAACTAGCAACTGTGCATAAATTTTGCATTGATACAACTTGTGTGCTGGGTTCAATTCTGTCCTTGTCACCATCTATCCTGCATCTGAATATGTGTTATTGTATTGTTGAAAGCACCCAAATGTTTACAAATGTTACTTACACAATTTTATATTACTATGAATAGTTTGATATAACAAGTAATCAATTTCCATCCTTTTCTATATTAATGATCAACATAAATCACTGCAAATCAATTATCATTAAGAATAATCCGATTACATCATTAATAATTTAACTATACCGCTAATAAACCCATAAAATCACTTAATCAAACTTTACCACTTATTCTCAAATAATATTACAAATAATAATTGCACTATCACATAACAATAAATTATTATTTAGCAAATATTTTAGCTATTATTTTTTTAATAACAATTGTGTAGTTTTCCTTTGTTTGGCCTTACAAAAACCAAATAATTCATATATTACGACATATATAGATATTCTATTTCGTGTTTTATATTGAAACTAGTTTAGGATGGATTACTGTTATAAAATGTACTACAAATTACAATATGTAATAACAGCATCCATCTAACAATTTGTAACAATAGCATATGTGTAACAATAGCAGAATAATATATTTTTAAGCTAAATTGTAAAAGATAAATTAAAAATAATAACTCGAATTTTAATGACATATTTTTATATTATAATAGCCATAACTAGTTTCAGTTTTAAGAAATGTTGGGCAATAATAAACATACCATTTTACAAGTGGTATCAGTACACAAAATTTTCTTACATCTATGATACATCTTCTTACATCTTATGTCTTTGATAAGATTTTTTCATCTTATGTAAAATTTTTAGTTAAATATAATTTCTACTTAAATTTATAATGAAGCAACTATTTGTTTTAAATACATTTAAAGTAAACCTATGATTGTAATTTAGCACAGGCAGGTAACTTACAAAAATCATAATATATTGAATAAAAAAAATATTTCAAAATATTACAACATAAATATAATTATAAATATTGCTTACTTTATTTAATATACTACGTATCGGAATATCCTACGAAAAATGCGACTATGACTGCCTCATTGGACGAGTGGTTGCAAGCGGGATGTCCGATCGTGCGATGTTGTATTCAAATGCTAGGTCGAGAAATATTGGAATTTTTCTAACTTAGATTTTCATTTCTAATTAGTGGCCCATAGTCTGGCTCTGTGCCCGGTGAATAGCAATACGCTCACCGTCCCACCACCCCCATTGTGGGACGTAAACGTAAATGGTGAAACGTGAGAGTGTTCTACACTCCTCTGCCAACCCCTTCGGGAATTTAAGGCGTGACGTTACGTTCGTTAAAAATATATTTGGAATCATAAACCAGAGTGAAAATATTACTGTTCTTTGCTATTTTATTATTTGAATAATAAATATTTCAACTATAGAAAACACATTGATACCCAATGGTAAAGTAACAAGATTTTTTTTAGCATTTTTAGTCTTTAAAAAAAATCGTTCAATTCAAGCGATTTATCTGGACAATGTGAAAATGTGGAGCGACTGATTCAGGCGCCGGACTGTGACGGTTCATAATTAAATCTTTGACCTACCTTCATGTCCGACACGATCTGCTGGTATAGGTTCCATAAGGGGGAACAATCCTTCTCTGTAGTCCCCTCCATAGTCAAAATGAACACAAATATAACACAATAACACAAGAAACACGATCAAACATACGCAACCATACCGAACGATTCGATTACAGTCATCGCGCCATAATAGAAATAAGACAACTGTTGCATTTTTCACTATAATAAAGTCAATTTTCACATGTGGAACCAATATCTACATCTCACTTTCCGTATACAAGTGTAATATCAACGCCACAAAATACGATATACAACAAATCAATATTTATAAACATGAACACCCTCTACCAAATCGGAACAAGCAACGAAAATGCCGTGTTATGACCTAACTAAGATACGAAATTCACGATAAATACCGACATACGCATTAGGAATTTATGTCGAACCATTCATTCATAAAACTAGTTTTTTAAACCATTTTCATACACAAAACATTCGATCAAAATAAGTACAATACAGAGTTTCGCGACGGAGCGACAGCGACATCAGCTAGATTCAGTTTGTTTGGCTGCTTTGGGCCCCGTTTGCTCAGATTGCTGTTGGCATTGCTTGCCATTCGTTAATTTATTTCCAAAGTTGCCAGTATGGTTGAGGATAAAAATATCAGCACTGATAAATAACTGTTATTTTATCAACTAAGCTTTGATTTTTTTAATGCGCCGAAATATTTGACAAATGTATTAAATATCACAAACCAAACTTATTAAGACTATGCTTATTTAAAACTATGTAATACGTAAGTGTTGAATGGATAGATACGAAAACTTACAAGTGATACGATGTAAAATTTAATGCACCACACTACGATTTCGGTATTACTTTTTTATATTTATCTACGGCTAAAGCTTCCATGCTTTTGTATCCGTGTATAATTTTGTTTCCGATGTGTGATGGACCTATTTGACAAACCAGAACCAACAGAACAAATGATCCATGGTTCGAACCTCGGGTACAGCAAAATATAATTAAAGTTTTTCAACTTGAAATTCCTACTAGTACCACGTAGTCTAGATTTGTGCTCAATGTAATATGTCATTAACCCTGTATTATTATATGGAACTTTTTTTAACATAACTGGTGGAAAGTAGAAATATTAAAACCAGTCTATTCTTATGAGGAAGTAAAAGGCTTGATGTTAGGTTACGTTAGTTTTTTGTATTTATGATATTTTGTATGTTGCTTTTATTTATCTATAGATTAGTAACGAATGACTTTGATGGTATACGTATTGGAATTTGTAAATTGATTTATGTTACCACTAAACACAATGCCTCTAGCTTACTTCTAATCAATACCTTATTTGTAGAGTACTGCATTTAGAGTTTTTGGTTAGTTATGTAACAAAAATTAGTATAATAATAAAACTATGTGTATTATTAATAAGTAAGTACCTTGCGACAAACTCGCAGTTTAACAATGTTGAATACAATACGCTTATAATTTATAAAAAAAATCAATTGTTTAAAAAACAACTTACAAGAAATATCATAGAGCTGATAAATATAAAAACTATCCAGTGATCTTATATGTTTCGTCTGCGACATAAAAGTCAGTTTAACAACAAATTGTTACGTAAATTCTTTAAAAAATTGGTGTGTCAACAATAAGATTCTACCATCACCTTGCAATAAGGTTTGCAATGTTGCTTTTTGTCATTATAACTATAAATTAATGTTTTTTATGTAGCAACGAAAATCAGTATTAAGTATTTCATTTGCTTTACTATTAGAACAGATATATTTTTATCAAGTCATATTTTATTAACCAGATTTATTAAAATTCTCACCACGTATTATGAAAATCAGTAATTTTCATGATTAAATATGTAGCTGATATAACTACAATTGTAGCTGAAAGCGCAGGAACAGCTGGAACAAAGATGCCTCGTTGGGTGTAGCATAATGGACATTATATTCATAGTATGTGAATAAAAGGAAAACAGTAAACTTGCATTGAATTTCATATTAAGATTATCCTTATTATATTATCATTTTATATACTCAATATAAACTTAAAATATTTTAGCTTTAATTATATAATTTACGAAATAGTTTTCTATTTACATACTTTTACGTAAAATATATAATAAGTAAAGACATTTTAAGTCTATAATAGTGTATAGTATAGTACACTGTATAGTAGGTAGCCGTATTACCCCGATGTTTAATTATGTCTGGATGAGGAAGTGAAATCTAAAACCTAAAAATGTAATGGAAAAAAAATATTTTTGACACATACAGTGTCATATTATTTTTGAATCGGTTCTTTTTTTATCTCATTTCCCTCTATAATCTTGTTATGACGCCGTTGTAGGTATCCGTTCTATAGATGTCTTCTTCAGCAAATTACGCAGTTCCAGGACCTGTCAAATTAATATAATTGTTTTGTTTTTTATTTAATAAAAAATGATAGTAGTTAAAGATAATTCCAGCTATAAACCTGGTTCCATTTATAGAATACGCCTTGAGAATTTTGTGTAAGTAACAGAAAGTTCGCGCCAAGACTTAAAAAGTATAATATTGTTCTTGTGATATCGAATTTTTAATCTTTGCTTACAGCACTTTTAAGGATGTGGTGTTATTTCCGGGTCCTACTTTAAACATGATTATTGGTCCAAATGGGACAGGAAAATCGACATTTATGCTTGCTCTGATTATAGGATTGTGCGGAAGTTCGACTTCGATTGGGAAAAATAAGGTGATATAAATTTTTTTCAAAGAGCACTTCTGCTTTAATACCAAATAATTGTACAGTGCACCCAAGTGTTGATAATAACTTGCTTGATAATATTAACAGAGCTTTCGTAGTTCCTAGCTTCGAGAGATTTTTGTAAAAGAACCATGTTTTGCATCATACATCACATATCTAAAACGATATATTCCATCCACTTTGAGAATCAATTACGTTCTAGTGGCTCTAAAAAAATTTCTATTTCAAATTAACGTAATGTTTTGTATTAATTTAATTCTTTATTAGAGTTGAAATTTAGTAATATTGTGACCTATTATAATTTTGGGATAGAAGTAATAACACTTTTAGTTAAACTGAACTTTTTTCCAACCCTTTTATAGCTCCCCTTTTGAATAATGGTCTCCTCTCAGAATGTGAGGGTCAAATCAAGTAATACGATTACCTGCTAAATATTTTGTACTGATTTTTTTCGTTCATTATCAGCCTACTCCCGTTTATTGCTGGACATAGGCCTCTCCAATGGCACTCCACTGAGCTCAATAATTTATTCTGATAAGGTTATATATTTGTGAACCGTTCTACGAGTGGAACTAGGTACTTATCTTTGTCTCTGTCTCTAGGCATATATATCATGGGACTATTCAATGTAAGGCTGAACAGGCATCACCTAGACTTGTGTGATCTATCTTGGGAACATCTGTGCTTGTTATAAAGAAATGGCCGAATTCTTATGAAACTTATAACACTTGATTTTATAGTTTCAGTTGTCGAATTATGTAAGACGTGGTGCGGAGAAAGCCACAATTGAAATAGAGTTGTACGCAGACAGGGGGCGGAATAATAAACAAATAACTTACACTTTTTATATAAATGGTAAATCTCAATGGTTTATAGATAATAAACCTACTACACGGAAAACTGTGATTGAATTGATTAAAAGTTTCAATATACAAGTAAGTATAGCCAGTGATAATTTTTGTCTCTACTCTCCATTTTTTTAATATCAATTTTTTTTTTTACTGCTTCATTTTGCATCATACATCAGTGTGATTCAAGTTATATGAGCATTCAAAATATAAATATATTTTATATTTAAAAACATTTACCAATTGACTGCCTTGTTGGTAGTATGGTTGCAAAACATAACTGCTGATCGAGAGGCACTCGGTAAAAATCTCAGGTCAGATAATATTTACTTTTTCTAACATAGACTTTCTAGTAGAAATTTCCAGTAGTGACCCAGAGTTTGGATCTGTGTCAGGAGTATGGCTCTAGGCAATAGGGCAATAGGCTCGCCACCTTATGATTTGGGGATGTAAACATAACTGGTGAAATGTAGGAATGTGCTACACTCTTCTGCCTATCACCTTGGAAATTACAAGTGTGCAGTTACATTTATTTTACTGATTTATTGTTATCATGTAACATCGCAAAAGTAGCACAATTTCAGACGCCAGGCTATTACTAGGAATTCCATCTTAGAAAAACCCAATACTACTTTGGCAGACCCTGGTAATGAACCTAGGCCCACCCAATTTGCAGTTATCTTTGTAATAACTTAACTAATGAGGCAGCATAATTATTATGAATCACACAGACTCATCACATTCTGAGAGGCCTTGTGCAAGTTGGTCTGTCTTGTGATATAACATGTATAGTTTTAGTAATAAAATCATTACTTAGTAATTGATGAAACATTTGTATGAACTTAGCAATAGTTATTATTATTCATCAATAGACATATCTATTGATGGATATTCTGTTTGTAACCTTTCATAGATGGCTAATCCAGTAGATAGGAGACTGTCAAGCCGTTGAATTTCCGCAATGTTTAACTTACAGGTTGATAATCTTTGTGCACTGTTGCCTCAAAATCGCGTACGTGATTTTACAAAAATGGATGAGCATACACTCTTGCGTAGTACTCTTACAGCTATTGGTCTAGGCGATAAGTTGACTGTGCTGGACGAATTGAAGACATGGGGAAAACAGCAGAGTGTGTTAATGGAAAACTTGAAAAAGAATAAACAAATGATGGAAGAACTTACAAAGCAGAATGAAATGTAACATTATACATATTTTTGTTTAACCAAACTATAATACCACAATTGTTTTTAGTTCATATTAGTATTTCTTGGTTTTCAATGAGTAAACTCAGAGATTCAACCATTAAAAAAGTATTCACCTGTATTTCAGGCTGCAGATAAAAATTGACATAGAATGTCAAAGAAAAGAATTGATTGCAAAAATAAATGTGTGTAAATCTAAGATTTTATGGCTGGAAGAAAGTCACTTGAGGCAGATTTACATTAATCACCAGTCTGAAAAAAAATCTGTGGAAAAAGATATAAAATCGAAAAGAAGTAAATTAAAAGCAATGCTGGCATCAATTGAAGGAATAGAAAACAAGATAAAAGAATTACTAAACAACAGAAACTTAATAGTATGTTTTTTATTTGAATTTGAATTTTATATATGTATTCATTAGGCACTCTGCCTAGTCCTTAAGGGACATGGTGTGAGGACATGTATGTATGTATATATGTATATTTAGCCTGTCAGGCAGAGGGGCCACCTGATGTTAAGTGGTCACCATTGTCTATGGACATGTGCAATGGCTGAGGTGTGTTCAATTTATTGCCGGCTTTGAAGAGAAGTCTCTTTGCACTTTTCTTGAAGAACACCATGTAATAGTGCTCTGAGAAAACCCTAGATGCAAGGGATTCCACATTTTACATGTGAGCAATATAAATAAGTTTACTTGTTGTATGTACAAATCACTGTTACAATATTGTTAATATTGGTATCATATAATATACCTCTAAATTATTTGCTAAATATGTATTAAAATGATATTTTAGTTCTACATAAAGATTATTTACACTTTCTGTACCTCTGGGAGGGTACAACTGTCTAGAGAAGTGCTAAAACTATGTCATATCAATATGAAAAGGCTATAACTGCACTAAGACTTGCTGCTATACTTCAGTAATACTAACATTGCAGTGTTCCAAATGGAAACACTAAGATAAGTAGATATTAAGTAGCAATATTCCAATTTCTCGCCATTAATCAGTGACTGTTTTTATATTATTTTGGGGGAAAAGATGATGTTTATTATTTTACAGAATAGACGTACTAATGATCTTACTGACCTAAAAGATAATATATTGGACACAATAAAGCAAAAAAACGACGGCATCGTGGAGGCGCAAAGAAACTTCGATCAGGAGAAGCAGACGCTAATCGAAGAGAAAAGACAGTTGGAAACTGCTAAACTAACCCTTGAAAAATTAAAAATAGACTTAGATACCGCCCGCAAGAACCTTAGCAGTGGTGGGTTATGTATATAGACAAAAAGTAAAAGTTATTTCTACCAGAACGTAACGTCACTCCTGAATTCCCGAAGCGATAGGCAGAAGAGTGTAGTACACTCCGTCGTTTCACGAGTTACATGTCCCATGGAATAGGTGGTGAGCCTATTGCACCATCTATTGCACATTGCATATAACGGATACAGATCCAGACTCCGAGTCACAACTAGAAATTGTAATTTAGAAATATCCAGTAGTACCCGACTCGGGATTGGAACCCAGGTACCTCCCGATCGGCAGTCGCGCTTGGAACTGCTCGACCAACGAGG
>DWMF01001303.1:0-11774 GCA_018244815.1 Parelbella polyzona | reverse complement strand
TTGTGGTCGTAAATTATCGTGGATATTGGGGACAGATGTAACGAATGTTCTCGACTTTTTATTTGAAAAAGTATTGTACCCAGTTGTACGGAACATTGTTTAGAATCGGGTTTGATTCCAATATCTATAATTACACAAAAATAGTACAATAAATAAAAACATAATCGTAACAAGTAAATGTGCAGAGACATGTTCAATAGCGAATTAAAATAAACGTAACGTAAGGAAATTCGTAAACGCAATGAAATAACGAAAATCGTAACCAAAGATAAACGAGAAGAAGATATCGTAAGGTAAGTTCTGTATCTGTGATTGAATTGAGAGATTATCAGTTTTCTCTTAGTTAGATGTTACTCTCTTTATACCTTATTAATAGTTATCACGTTTACTTTGTCTTTCATTCATCGCATGTCTAGATCGCCTTGATTGCATTTCGACTTAATTAATAAAAACTATTCATAAGAGGTAACTCGGTCGGCCTCCTACCAGATGGTAGGACGACCTGAAGAAGACAGCGGGAAGCTGCTGAACTCGGGACTTTTAGGACCGGAAGGAGTGGCGCCAAAAAGGGGAGGCCTCCCAGAGATCCCGCCATGGACATCTGAGAGGCTGATGATGATGATGACCCATAAGAGTGACATGTAACGGTAATCCTGCAAGGGAATATATCACTTATCACATTAACAGTATCAATATCATTTCCGTTTCACTTAACTGCTCGAGTTTTACTACGAAACATTAAAATTACAGTCACTCGACTAAATTCAAGGATCACTAAATCTCGGAACGGAGCCGAATTTTCTTCAATAGGAGTTTAAATAGGGTCATATTTCAAAACAAGCAGCTACAATAGTTAGAAATTCGCAGTATAAACGATTCGCGAATACTGTTTCCGCATCAAACTTCTCTGGCAAATGGAAGCGGAATCGATAATCGCGTAGTAAATTGTTGCGCCCATTACGGACACGTGTAGCGAGCATTTCGTTCTTTTTATTACAACGAGTATTGAAACTACATTTCAGAGGTTCAGCAATTAAAACAACTATTCTTTTCAATTTACAACGTTTTGAATATAGAGATTGTACGTATCGGTATCGAGTGTAGGTACGTGATATTCCATATTTTAAAATCCAGATACCTGTATTTCATTCGTATATTTGCTAGCGTACTACATCTTAGGCTGCATCTCGCTTTCTATCAGATGAGATTGCAGCAAAACGCGAGCCTATTTCTAGATGTTTTTATTTTAATATTCTTTTGGTTCATAAAATACATACAAAATTTCTTTAATAGCTCGAATCCAATGTCCCAGTTTAATTTATTTCAACGAGGATTGTTGCAATATCGAACTTTACGCTTTCGTAAATGGAAGCAAAACCTAAATTCTCGGCGTAAATTATTGCCCCGAGAACAGATGTAGCGGACGTTCAGGAGTTTTTGTTGCGACAGACATTCTAATTCCGGTTTGCTGCGAATTTGCAATCACGATTTATTTCAAAGTTTTCGCACACGTTAACCTTTTTGTTCTAGAATAACTGTCGAATAACCTAAATTCAAATACATTCAACGACCACTCAATTTAGGGTTTGAATTAACTTTCGGTCGCATCAAACAAGTTTATCTTTACTCTTTTACGTATTTATATTTACATTTTACTTCACGTTTTACTTTTTACCTTTTACCTTTTACGTATACCTTTTTAAGTTTTTTTTTCTTTGGCCTTGTCTCAGAAATTGTATACAATCGATTGTTATTCTTTCGAACAATTTCAGATGTTTAGAGAGAAATATTTAAGTTTACATGTGTGTTTAGGTATTTTTGCATAAAGAAACTCCATCAATAAATTCCCATCTCTTTTCCTAAAACAAGACGTAATATAATTATCAACTGGACGTCAGCTGGTCGATTTAGTTGCCGCAATAAAAAAAGTTAGATAAACATAGGGCGGCTTTTTGGCCAAAACAATATATCATATTCGGTCCCAGTAATCCGTCGCGCTTTCCGCCATTATAAGACGATGTATCATTTATATGGTGTGCAGTAGACGTTAAAAGGGTCTCCCTGATGGATGACCCGACAATATGTCGTTCATCATTACTATACGTCTTGGATATCGTTACTACATAATCTTATTTTATTGTAGGATATCGTCTGATAAATTGTTTCTTTATCATAACACACGTTATTCACAGTAACAGTATTGTTTATGGATTTGTTTTTGTCTGTGACCATGACACACATAAAAGAAGACATGTCAATATTGTGATATCTCATGAATGTGAAGAAAAGCTTGTTGTTCGAATACGTTGATGTAAAATATTACTGCTTATGTTTTATAGTTAAGTATACATTCGTTTGTACATTTAACATAAAATTAGGTTGTTTTCATAACAAAGATATTAATAGTAAGTATTACATAAGCAATAGTATCCAATAGCGTTTTGTAAATGATTCTCTAAAAATAAATAAACATTCTCGTGCCAATAATAAATAGTCTATGTAAATCATATGAAAAGAAAAGTCCGGAATCTAAAGATAATCCCACCAAAAGAATAAAAGTGAAATATGTGGCAAAGTTCCCGGTAAGCTAATAGCGCGGCCAAGAAAAGATCTTATATCAGGTCAAAGGCCGAATTCTACGTAATTCAGGGGACACTACTTACTATCAATGTACTAGTACTGGATAGGTCGTTTTTAAGGTAGGTAATAAAAGATTTGTTTTTGACAAGTCCTTCGATGTCTCAGAGCGACGAGATCGTAGAATGGTATCTAATATAAATAATTTGCTTCTTTTGTCAATTTTAAGTGGATTACGATAGTTAGTAGACTTATAAGATATACTTGTGTAAGCATCTAATGGCAGTTATTACAAAGAAACATTATAATTATGTAAATGAATAATATATCTTTGGATAGCGTTTTTAACACATAATTTGGTCATTTTAATTACAATTTCGAAAGTATTATACTATTATGCAAATGTCAATAATTTATTCAAGCGTCGGATTATGTCACAATGATTGGCACGAAATATTATGATATATGCGTGGTAATAAAAATGTAACACATTCGAAAAAACATTTCTCATTATGAGTAGGTACATTCCAAATGCAGATTAAATATCTTATAATATTGGACCAGAATAGGTAGTATAATTACTTGCAGGGATTATCGCTTGACAAAGCAGTTTATCACACAATGGCAGATCTGATACAAATCGGAGCTGTCGAATGTATAGACATCGGTTAATAATAATAATCCTGTATCTAAATCCACATAACGTAGGAGCCCTTTTATTGTCGAACGCTAGGTAAGTTACAAGAGTAATTGAACACAAAGATAATATTTTTGGTAATTAAAAACGGCCGCCATTTTGAATTTTGTGAAATAGCGGGAAAATTCAATGTCGCGAATGTCAGTTTTTAACTTGAGAGACTTAGGCTTCGAACCGGTAGTTATAGATCCGATTCCTACTCAGAAAACAAAATTCTAATGGCTAGGCCTATGTCTGTTTATGTATGTATGTACAACACTATGGTTTTGGTAATACGCAATATATGTAGCTGTGGTTATGAGCTGTTTGTTTTTCAGCGTAATTTCAGATCCGGTCAACAAGCAGTAATAAATTTTTATTTTTTTTTCATTATCGTCGAAAAGTGCAAACTTTCAAAATCGTAAAGTAACAATTAGAAATTTTCCTTTGCGCACACATAAAGACCAGTTTTAAATCGTACCAATGTTAATGATAACATATCATATTCTAAAATATGGTATAACGGCAGTAGGGCGACAATAAAATACGAGATGTATCTACATTTAAACGCAAGATAAGGGTTATATACCGAGGCCCTTACCCTAAGCCCACGCTCACGAACTTGAAGCTAATCGACCTAAATAATGCATGTATTACGTAAACATTATTCTATTCTAAATATTAAACATTTAGTAGATAATTATTTTTATATATTATTGATCCCATATATTGCAAGTACATTTTAATAGCAATATTTTTATATTAAACGACTTTTGTCAATATGTTATCGATGATGGCGTTGTGAGTCCACCGTATTATTAAACCAAATCTATACTTAATACTATCATAAATACTAAAGTTTGTCTAATTGTTGCGTTTTTTCATAAGTACTTGTAAATATATTTTGCTTAAATGCGACATGAAGACATACATACCTATGTATTTCGGACCTAAAGAAAGAGTACAGGTAAATTAAATAGGTTCTTTTTTCAATTAACTACCGAAAACTTAATGAAGTAATATATTGTATAGACTATATTTAGTAACCAACAGTGAATTTATAGTTAACAGATAATTCCTAAGTCCATCTACACTGCTACACCAACCAGTCTATGTTACGGTAGACAAATAAACACAAAAAAGTCATTACTCGCAAGAGCAGAGTTACACGGGAAATGCGTGAAAGAACAATGGCTTTAGCTACTAATTTATTATATTATTATTTTATTATGTAACTAAATCTTGGATATAAATAATACATATATGTTATTATTATAGAAACACTTAGGCGGGCCTCAGTGCCCATTACTTAAAGGCATTGAAGCCCGCTTAAGCCTGTCCTGCCGCTGTAGACTATATATATTTTCATGACAGCTTTTTATAGTATGAATATATGAGCCATAACATATTACACACCTTAAACAAATTCACTAGAAACACGGCGCTAGTCTGCATAGCAATTTATAACTGACATTGAGTTATTAATTTTCGTTAACTTTTAGGTTGTCGAAAACAGATTTTCAATAACATGATGTTGATGAATGTTACAAGCTTTACAATTTTAAAAATTAATTGCTAGATTACATTTTAATTAACAAGTCACTTCATAAAAGGAGCTATTGCAGAACGTCGATATTAGGCTAAGTAGAGTCCTTAAATGTAAAAATTAAAGATGTGTTTGAAAGTATAATGGCTGACGCTATTTTAACGTCCCGCAATTGGGCATGACTTTCTTTAAACTTTGACTCTAAAGTAATGCTAATATGGATACACTGAAAAAAATTAATGAAACAAAACAAATCAAGTACATTTGTTCCATACAGAATAACCATATATGTACGTATGTATAATGTTTAATATTGTGTAATGTATAATGTATGTATAATGTTTAATATTGTATAATAATGTGATTAACAGACGAAGATGTTCACTAAACATAGCGGTATGAGTGGTGATACCATCGTCATTTAATATTTACCATATTTTACATTGTTCCAAACTCATTAGCTCAATATGGAATATGGCCGACTATGCATGTCGGTCGATAAAAAATATATTTATGTAAAAGAGAAACAAAATCCCGTTGCAGCCCAACCGTTGAATTTCCGCAAATGAGTAGTGACCCGTTTATATCTGTCCCTCGGGATATTTACAGTAGTATTAATATATCTCATGCTGTATAAATTTTAGCATAAATGTGATATACATAGGTAAATGCCAGAAGGTATCGATTTGCTAATAAAAGATCATAAATATACCTTCTTACATTTTATGGTCTCAGGGTAAACAATAGTTGTTTTCTGTTTGTAATTTAAACACCTTGAATACACATACATAAAAATATTTTACAACAGGGCATACAGAAAAAGGTGCAGCAACCAAAACAAGGGTGGAATTATCTGTTTTGACTCGGGTGGAACTAGCTTTGTTCGTTAATTTTTTGTTGTTATTTAATCGACTCAGTCATAATAAGAAAAAAAATTATAATCACAGAACGTTCATTGATGTAATTGTAGACTGAATGAGTAGCTTTTTTTCCAAGATCACTCACTTAAGTCCCTAAAGGCTACTCGTGGAAAGATAAGTCGGACTTACGCAACGTAATCTTGTGCTCGTAATAAGCGCGCAATATCTCGGACGTAAGTTTCGGACTTAATAAGCGCCATTTCTCGCGTAAGTTTCCAAGCAGCGGGAAATAACGACTGCCGCGAAGTTGACGCTTTATCTTACTTTGTTACTCTTTGTCCGGACTTTTTGGCTTCTTGTTATATTCGTGTTACTTAATGTATTTGTTGATTTGCTAATACCTAGCTCTTCATTTAGTAATGGAGCCTAAGTTTCTTTTATACAAACCTGTCCAAGTAATTGGCGCGCCCTAAATGTCTAATCCGTGCTTATTTGGTCGTAATCAATATCCAACATTGAAGTTTCTGGTTTTCCTACCTCTGTTGATGGACCAGTCGTTGAAATATTGGTGGACATATTTTTTAATAACACAATCATGTTCGTTAGAACATTATTTAATATCAGTATCTTGATAAAAATTGACTCACCTGGTTGCTGATGCCCATGTACATAGAGTGCATCATCCAATAAGATTATAGATGATCTATTAATGACAATTTTACAGTTAACGTCAGTTGATAATATGACTTTTAATGAGAAACAATAAAAGAGTAGTCATAAACAATTCAAAGCTCAGTACAATTTTCCTTATACTGGTTTCATATTTCCTGTTTCCAATAATGTCTTAGATGACTGGATTTAAGGTTTCATCCCAAATGTATATTTATTTAGTAAAAATCCCCAATTAAATTTTCATCCAAAACACTGGAGTATAACGGTTGGTTCGTGATGTTGAGTCTAATAACAAGCGCAATATCTCCGACGTATATATCCGACTGAATGAGCCCAATATTTCTTTCATAAGTTTCTAAGTGGAAAGAAATAACTACTTCTTCCTACTGAATTATCGTTCTGTCTTACTTAGCAACTTTTTTCTCGAACAGTTGTTACAACTTCTTGTAATTACGTTGCGATAAGTTTGGCAATACTTTATCTATGTAGTGATTTAATTACACAATTTACTTCCTTAGTAAATAAGTTATTTTTGTATACTTCACAATTTATTGTTCTGTAAGTTAATTTCCCCTACTGATTGTGATGTATAAATAGAGATTTTTGTTATTTCTGTTACAAACAGAATATTCAAATAAAATAGATCAGAGTTTTGCTAGGTGGAAACTGAGACTAACCGTTGCGTATTTTAATACGCTTGACAATTTTTTCTAACTTGAATCAGGCTGATTGACCGTCAGAAACACTGCAAAAACCTGTCGAGCTAGCATAACAGAACTTTGGATGTACCACTGTGCATGACATTCTATTAGTCCAGAAATAATCTTGTTTGGAATAATTTCAATATAAAATTGGACTCATTTTAATGTACACCTTTAGCTTTTGATGTATTTTTTCGTAAGGGATTTGTAAGAAAAATTACAGAGGGCACCTATACATAAATTCATCACATGGTTGAATCAGAACCATAAAAATTAAACTCATATTTAATTTAACTTCAGAAATCAGATTTATATAAATTCTTTCGACGTTACCGACGCATATTAATTGAACGATCGGATAATTTATTTGCTTTTAACGCATCGTTCAGTTTAAAAGATCGCTTCCAATCGAGCTCGCCATTCAGCTGGAGTATTTGAGATTTTAAATTCTGATACATATTTATGAAAAAGAAATTTAACATTATTTTGCAGGTACTTGCTTTTTTAAAACGAATATAATATACATATGTAATTAAAAGACGCATCATCTGAATTATGCTTGATATACAATTTTTCATTTCGTTTTCATGTCATTTTCATTTCTTTTTCGCCCCTAGGGGATTATAGTGCGGTAAAGGTCCCATATAATCGTAACCCGGTATCTCAACCAGCATGCCGAGTATCTTTTGATCGTCCTCCCCCTCATAAACAAAAAAGGCTTAATCTCCCATTAATCCCCCCATTTTTTGTTTAACCGTAGATTTAAAAGATAAAAAGGGATGAATTTTACCAGAGGCGCATGTCGATGTTACCTTCGCGCGGCTCATACCTTATTCATAGATCGCCATAAACACACGGCAAGTGGCGCACAGATATTAATTGGACACTCCTCCAGAAAAACACGAGAGCCCTGCAACACGAAAATATCTATGAATAACATGATACCTATGTAGGTATGAATAATATATTTCCTGCAACCCTCACTTTAGATCATCTCAACTTAATAACCATCTCATGTCAGCTATGGCCAAGTGGAAATATCCACTGTCTCAGCATCTGCTCATTAAACACTGCAAACCATACCCCGAGGACTAAAATACATCCAATTGAATTATCGTCATCATCAGCCTCTGCATGTTCACTGCTACACATAGGCCTCTCCTAATCAACGTCCTTCCTCACGGTCCTGGGCCAGTATCATCCCGCTGTTTTCTTCAGATCGGCAGCCCACCTGGTAGGAGAGCGCCCTACCCACCTACAACGTATATACATACGTGTACTATGAACATCAACTGCAGGCACCAACCCGCACTGCCATGGGTGATGAGATGACTAAGGCGAAACTCCCTATATGGCATTAACACGACCACCTGAGAATCATCATCAGAGTAGCAAATTCTTTTCCTAAAGCCAGTTCAGACACTTTAACAGCCCTTATTACTCAGATGGGATGCCTAAGGTGCGCCTCATACCTTATTCATGAGCAGCCGTAAACACACGGGCACATTGTTGCTGGGAGAGCACTGTTATTAATTGAACCTTTCTTCGAGAAAAATACGGGAGTAAACACCGGGACGTGCGCTTTTTGTAACACGTAACAAAAAGGTTTTTGTTTTCATCACAACTTTTATCAAGTGTATTATATTAGTTTAAGCTTTATTTGGCTGCAAACATTTACGTCCTACTATTGGGCACGGGTCCTTCCTCCAATTACAGGAGGCCCGAAACATACTACACCATGCTGCACCAGTGCAGATTTTCGAAGATAAGGACTGAACTATTTGTATTGACTTCAAACAACATTGTGAAGGTATTTGTTTGCATACAATTTTGTAATATTTTCCCAAGGAGAAGCATCAAAGAGATGTCATGCATCCATTGACATGAACACAACAGTTTCAATCAATTTTTAACACGTTTTTTTATGAAGAAGTCGTGTGTGTACATAAAATTTATTTTACATGCCTTGACACGTGCAGATAGTACCCTTGCGTATTATTTTTATGTTCATATCTACGGCAAAATTACGTTTGATATGCATTTTAGTTTCTTCCTTTGTCTGTTAAAAAACGTACGATAATTTATTTGTTTGTATATAGAATACAGGTAGTTGTGTAACATCTGTTGCATTTTCAAATCCTTATTATTAACTTGTCCCAACAGTTAATACTGTAATTGGCTGTCACTCTTACTTCAGAAAGGAAAAATGTTTTTGGAAGTAAGGAACAAATTCGTTTAGAAAGTGCTTGACAGTTGATAACATGTTATTTTCACATCACACATAATTATTTAGCTTTCACAAACCACTAAGAACTCTTTTCGTTTTGTATTCATAAAAGTGTTCAGGAAAAAATTGGATTTTCTTGCCGTAGATGTAGCGCAATACATTTGACTTTTTATGTTAATAAAATAAGTAACGAACGCATTAGATTCGAGGCTGAGACAGTTTTGCAGATCAAAATGTATGCATTTACGAGAATACTTCAATAAAACTGAAATTTTACCAAAAACATGTTACTATGTTCCATATCTCAATATGGATAGTTACCATAACCATTTCGAAAATAACATTATTATCGCTTATAATTTAACTCTCGATTTTAAATAGATTAGATAGCTATTACAAAATTTGTCACATGTGAACTTAACCAGTTCATAAACTTTGCTTAAAGAAACAGTCCAATGCGCGTCCACCAGTACAAAACAGTAAGTAAAAAACCTTGCATATAAAGTAAGTAAGTGTAAAGTGTAAAACTTAACCAAGAATTTCAAATTAACGCAGAAAAATATTGATCATTGCATGCCCAAGAAAATGATCAAAACATAACAGGAACACAATTAACCCAATATTCCCTTATTGTAGCAACTAAAGTAACAACTAAATTTCGTAGTGTTTCAATTCAATAAAAAAAAGTCGCTTCCTTTACTACATCTGTATATCTGCTTAATATTAACGACTACTGTGTCGTCTATATAAAAGTCATTCGCAGACGTGTATAAAATGTTAGTTACATTTTCATGTAAATAAACCTTATTTAAATCAACATCACTTTCGTCGCTCTCGCCTCAATCTATCAATCGAAACTGTCAACAGGCTGGCTCTTTGCCCATTGACCTGTATCTCACGCGGGACCCCACCACTCTGCTAACCATTTTATACTTATTTGGATATAGGTTTTCTCCCGCTTTTAATGTATCAGTAAAAAGTGACATATGTATGTATGTGTATTCGAACTCACAATATATGTGTATTTGAACAATTTATGTAATGGTTCTGCTGTCTACCACCTTTTATGAATTTTGTCTGGTGTTTGGAAATATTTTTGCATTTGTTTTCGGAGAATTGCTTCCGATTGCTTCTAATATTCATCGAAGCCAGAAAACTCATGTAAACTGCCATCAATCCTACTTTAACATGTTTTACGATACGTATGTCAGCATTTCAGCTTGTCTAGGGAATTTAATATCATATTTCTAATGCGATTTATAATCATACATACGCTTTTCAATACAAAATAATCCGTGAACCATTTTATTAGTACTGAACTCTAACGGGAATCCTTTAAAGTTACTTTATATCAAATACCAATAGTTGTTTGTCACATACGCAGGTTGTAACCAATAAATATTTTCTGTTAGTTTTCTGTTTCCTCGGACTCTAGTGACGTCGTAATTGGCTCTTCTTTCCGAACAAATTGTCGAAAAGAAAACCTCAGTAGACAATATTAGAGAGTTGGGAACTTGTTATTTCCTCGCCCGCAGTAATTTTATTTCGTCGGAGTTTTTCGCGCGAGTTTCTTTCTATCTAATAAGCCGAACAAACCTTTTTACTTCACCCCTCGGTAAATCAATAAGCCTTGGATTAGTTTGATGAACTCTTTCCATGTTGACATAAAAGTGTGTGACTTCGATAATTTTATTACAAGCGTCGGTCGCAGTCGTGATTCGTTGAAAGCCCCGAGTTTTCTGTCAGGGCTTGGAAGACGGGATCCGTATTGAATCATCGCTTATTGATTATTTGAAGTTGGCTGAAACATAATTCAAGATTCCCGGATATTATTTTGGAAGAATGTAACGAATATTTATTTTACGACAGCCAGTTTTCTCTGTTAAATTTATTTGGTTTCCAGTGGTGCAAAAGCTTAATTCATTCAACAAACTGTCAAATCGAAAACTGAGCTTTCGTTTCTTGTTTTCTATTTGTATATTTTCAATATCATCGCAATTTATAAGTATAAAATCTTTATAAAATCCTCCAAAATTTGTCTTATGTTAACAGAAATAATAAAATAAGTGTTCTTCAATACAGATTAAGTATCAATATTAGATTATCTTTAAAATCTAATATTGATAACTATTATTATTTATTTGCACCTATATGTAAAAATACAATAGAACAGAAATCTTTATATGTATACATACTTATATATAAGGCTCATCCGCCGTCTGGCTACCACAACACAAGTGAAGAAAGAAGCCACGGGCTAACATTCTGGTGAACGCGGATAGGAAAACATCACGTATTAAGAAACGTTGTGAGGAGATTATATGCAGTGAAAAAAAGGAAATGAAAAACAATTGGACGGGGGTTGAAAACGGGATCGAATTATGAAATCAACCGCCGCGACCGGCTCGGACACGTGACTCTAAAGCTGTGTTATCGGGGATCTGTTTGTTTATCCGAGGATCGTGTGCTTCGTTTGTTTATGTGATACCGAAAACCGTGACGTCCATACGAAGTA
>DWMF01001302.1:0-11778 GCA_018244815.1 Parelbella polyzona | reverse complement strand
AATGAAGAAAGAAGGTTATTGATAGAACCATGGAATAAATTGCTAATTGCATACAAGTATAGAAATTAATTGTAGGATACTTTGTATTCCAGTGTTGTATAAGGAAATTAAAAAAACAATAATAAATAATTAAATACACAAGCTCCTAGCTTTACCAAGTACCTACAATCATATTTTACACACATGAATTCCTCAAGAATGTAATAATAACAGTATTGCATATGTTGTATTCCTTTATCTGTACCTATCCAATTTATAAGGAAATTGACCTACAATCTATGTTCGAAATGTACCATACCTTCAAAGGCAAACTGTGAGCTGTGAACAGTATGATGACATCATCCCTTATTTTGGAGTCAAATAGCTTCAGTTTTTCTCTTATCCGTTCAGCAAACACTTTAGCCAGCAACGGATGAGTTGCCCATCTCTCTATCATGCTGAATCTTATGTTGCTTGGGATCTGTCTAAAATTACAAGTCAATCAGACATACAGAATTTCTCAGGTGGCAACACTAGCTGAATACAAGCAGTGCATGTCGATACTGGACATCTCCATTACCAAAACAGAAGGCCAGGAGAGTGGATTTATAGTAGATAATAGGGACAAGACTGTTAAAGAAAAAAATTGTATTTGTCCATCATATTAAAAATAGTATAATTTGTTTTATTGAAAAAAAAATCTTATGTACCTATTTGACGATATAAGAATAATATATTAGAAATATGATATCCTAAAGCAATAATGAAACTGGCAACACACAAAATTCGGAAAGTACTTTTAAACAACAAAGAAGGAATGTTTTAGAAGATAATATAGAATTATCTAGCAAACGTCAAATTCAACATGAGGTAAATAGTATATCATAGTGTTTGGACTATTTAGAAAATCATTAATACCTTTTCTTATAGTAATCAGCGATAGCGTTCAAGCTGGAGCCGGTAGTGGCGCAGCTGTACTGCGGGTACTGAGAGAATATCACTGCCCTTTGCACACCATCACTGCCCAATAAACAACAATTATTGCACATACATATATTCATACCCCTTATTGGATGGGCAGAAAACACTGAATAACAAAAATTTCTATCCTCACAGAGCTGACACTATTACTATAGTGTTTTATTAATTGTTTACAATTCATTGACTTGTTTTAGTAAAATTGTATAATAAAAATAAACTATTGTTATGATAATTTTTTAATAATTTACTCACGCTTCTAGCTCTTGCAAGGCATCGTCAGTGAACGGTGGGACATATCTGAAGGCTATGTAGTGTTTGTGAGGTGCTGACTCTGGCAGCATTTGATCTAGTGCTTTGGTTAGCAGCCTGCCTGTAGAAGAACAAATCATAAGGCAAAAATGCATTCTGTGTAAAGTCTACACTGTTTCATATGCATTCAATTGCAATATTTACATGAACATATTTTAGTACATAGTGGTACAATACCCTGCCAAGTGATTTGTATGACTCCATTCTTTATGTACATTTGGCACCATTCAAACTAAAACTTGTTTTCATTTTGGAACCACAGGTACAAATAGAAGGTCCAAATAATACTCTAAGAAGTATCCATCGGTTATTCCAAAGAAAAGCTACATCTATATATATTTATTCCTCCTTTTAGTCGCGATTGCAACCACTTGATCAACAAGGCAGTCAATGAGTTGATATTCATAACAGATTGCATATTGTATTCCAATAATGCTAAATTATGTAAATTTGACTGCCTCGTTGGTCGAGCGGTTGCAAGCGCGACTGCCGATAGGGAGGTGCTGGGTTCAAATCCCGGGTTGGGTGCTATTGGATTATTCGAATTTAGATTTTCTAGTAGTGACTCTGAGTCTGGATCAGGGCCCGGTGTATGGCAATAGGCTCACCACTTATTCCATTGGTCTTAAATGTATCTGGTGAAACATGGGGTGTAGTACACCCCTCTGTGTACCCCTTCGGGGGTTACAGGGATGACATTACTTTTTTTAAAATGAATAACAGCACTTTTATATCATACCTTGCAAATCTGTCCACTTAAAAATTGGAGATCCACCACCAATTTCCATATACTTCTTCTTGACCTCCTCAGTCCGCCTGTTCGCTATCCAGGGTCCAAGCTTACTCTGAACGGGCAGTTGGATCATATCTCTATCTGTCATGATCCTAAGAAGATAATCTGCTACCTGAAGCAATCATTTTGTAAAAGTAAGTGAAGTCAGTTCACATATAGAAATACAATCATCATCATCAGCCCACTCCCATCCACTGCTGAACATAAGCCTCTCCAATATGGTGTACCCATTGAACTAAAGCTTCAGCTCTCTGTATCCAACTGCCACTTGTCACTTTGTGTATATTGTCACTGCCACCTAGCTGGAGAGTATCGTACAATACAGTATTCCAACAGAACACCAATTGAAAGACTTCCTCAGACAGTCACAATCGATCAATCAATTGTTTAATTGTCAGTAATGATTACAATTTGTCTTATTGCAATGATACTAGCTCTGGTGCTGTGCCAACTCAAGCACACAGATATTAAACAATACAAAAATATTATGATCTATTCTAGTAAATCCGACTTTACTTATGAGTGGCTCCCAATGTGGCTGGCACTGGTTGCAGGTGAAGAGTTGAAGATGGAGCTCTGTGGGGTGCTGTTGGAGAGGCCTATGTCCAGCAGTGGAGAATGACAGCCTCCTAATGATGATGAATGATTCCTTATGAAGAGATAAGCAACTACTTTAATTCACTTTGTTCTAAGTACTAATCGAGTATGGAAAGTCAGACCTGGTCTGTGGTTTTCGGTCCGCCCATATTTAGCATAACTATCCCTGTCTTCGGTTTGGTGGAACTAGTACTGGTATCAGCTGAACTGCTGAGTGTACACAGCTGCGAGCAGACTCTGGAGTGCCTGCGACCTGATCGATGAAATTACTTTATAATCAGATAGGCATAATTATAATGATGGTAGTATAATATTTAGTGAAGTGAAGCTTTGTCATAGGAATAAAAAGTGACATCATGCATATAGTCCCTAAAGGGGTGGCAGAGGAATGTAATACAATTCCATGTTTCACACACAGTATTTCACAGGAATAGTTCACCATTATATACCACAATAACAATATATAGTACACCAAGATTAGAATCTCGGAATAAGAAATTCTATATGGTATGTAGAGAATTAATAGTCAAGAAAGGTGACACCAATTCAAAAGTCATCTAGTATTATTTACAAAATATTATTATTATATTATCACGCCAGGTTCCTCGCAGAGTAGGCAGGGAGAATAACGAGTAACTTTATCTTTGACCTAACATGCTTCTTCTAGATTTATTTCTCTTCACATACACACGACGGTTTCCAAAAAACCGCTATATTTATTTATACAATATATCCAACTATAATTATAGTGTACTTTTTCAGATATATTTTCAGTGCTAAAAATATTTTGTACTAGATTACCGACATTTTTTAACAACTTTGTAATGCTTTTGTCGTGAGGCTTATCGATGTAGCCTTTTTTTCTGTTTCATAGTGTACTAATAAACCAAAAATCTTAATTTAGTTACGTAGAACGAATTCGTACATTCAATACGGTAATATTTTACAATCCATTACTTTCAATTCGTTTACACCCGGTAAATATTGTTGATACATTTTACAATATCTATTGAATAACTAGGACGTGATACATGATAATTAGTGTAAAAAATTTGAAAAAATACTACTCACTTAGAGAAGCCAACATCTTGACTTTTTCACACAGAATTCTTGAAAATATCACAGAAAATAATTTCACCGAGTTTAATAAAGTTCGGAAACTTATTTTTTATTTGTAAAACGGAAAAATAAACACACGTGTCCGGTTCAGTGACTGGTAATTTATTCGCCTCTTTAGATGGGTAATTAATACTATATGATTATCAGCCCACAAGTGTTTTCCTTTGATATAATTACTGATACGACGATATTGCACAATAAACAAATGATCTAAATGTACCTAAACTAAGAAAGACACTCCGATTAATCAATGTAGGTACCGTCTCCTTTAGTTTGATTATAATAATTCTGCGTATTGTCTATGAGCATATATATAAAACTTTCTTCTGCACACATTTTTTTAAAATGGTTTTAGAATTTTTTTCATTGTTGCAAGAAGATTTGCAAAAATGCCAAATTAATAATTTCGCTACATAAAAATTTCGTACTAGAAGATACAAATATTTTATTGCATTAAATTTGGCTTTAATTTTCGATTTCATTCTAATGAAAACGTACTTTAAATTCTTAGATAGCTCAATTGTAATACAAATTAGAAAGATTTATGAGGGTATTTAATTATTTTTTAGGGAAGCATTTTTTGCCGGTTAATCTCATTGATTTATATTTTTTTGTGTGTAATATTAATAAAACTGTCATAGCTATTAACTGAACAATTATAACGTGATGAAGTTATTTTATCATTTTACCAATTACAAAAAAATTTCGTACGAAAATTAATAACAATTGACTAATTAAAATATAATCTGTATTGCCGCATACGTTTAAATTTGGCTAATCTGTGTTGCGAAAGCAACTTATATTTACATCAACGTCAAAGTATTATTTTTGTGATTGTGAAAGTAATAGAATTACTTAATTTTTTCCAATATCTTTATATATTTGTAGAAAATGTCCTGTCGAAAAGCCTCGCACGCCGGTAGCTGGTACACGGAGAACGGTGAGCGCACTTTTTGTTTTAGATTTTGTTTCGTTCGCCTTTTACACAAAGACAACAAGTAGGTAGAATAAAGTGCTTCTTGAATATTAATTACTCACGAATTGGTTGCCACTTGAAAACAAGTAACCTAGCTGGTATTGTTATGTACATTTAGCATTTACATATTTTCGAAAGTAATGGGTCAAAAGGTTGACGACCTATATAAGGGTTATATTATGTTACGGAAATAAGTCTAATGTAATACTTAATATTACTCAGTAATGCGTTTATTTAGTATTATTTTAATGTACAACTATATCATAATATTTGTCCATGGCATAATATTAAACACTAATGGTTATACGAAAATAAATACAAGCTAACTTTTAAAATTTATTTTAATGTCATTGCTCTGTCTGTTCCTTTCATATTGACGTTTCTACGACGTTCAAAAATAGATATTACCACCATTGCAATCCTTTGTGAAAGCTTGCTCACCTTTGTGTATTTTTAAAAATTTGTTTCTTTAATTTTACCTAAGGACGCAAACGAAAAAGAGGTGCTACAACACTTTGTTAATTTAATGTTTTCGACTATTCATTATTTTTATTTAAATATTATAAACCTATTTTTCTTTACGAGTTCCAAAGTTGTCAATTTCTGAACGCACAGGAAACGTACGTCATTGATCGGATCGCCATGACACCCGTTCAAACAAACGTCAACAAAACGAACTATTAACTTTTTGTTGCGGAATTTGGTAGATTTGTAAAAAAATGACCGATAAGAACCGAACTTTTGCCCCTCCGGCGAGAACAATGAAAACGAAACGTCTATCGACTGTATCTGCGATGAGTTCGCGTAAAAACTCCGTAAACCCGACCGCGGCGAAAGAAAAGTTCCAAGTTCCAGTTTCAAGTTCTAAAGTGAATAGAAATACAACAGTAATTAATGATTGCGACATGACTATGCGTCAAGAGAGCGCCTTGCCGGACTTCGATGGGGAATATCGGCAGATAGCGTATGGGAAGTTTCTACGAACGATGCTCGAGGACTGCCTGATTGATGAGAAGATTGAGAAAGAGGAAACCGACATGGACGTCCAGATAGCGCTGCTGGCTGATAGGTTTAAGAAGACTATGGATCAGCTCGATAAAACTAACAGGCGGTTGAAGGATATATCATTTGTTGTTGAACAGAAAAGGTAAGTTTCCCTTTTCTTTGAAGTTACAAGTTGAAGTATTTCCTGGTCTTGACCACCAGTATACTATTGCCTGTAGTTGTCATTATACTTTATAGACACCATTGGTTATGTATATCTTTCTACTGCTTCTACTGTAAATGTTTCTACTGCCTCCAAAAGCTGATTTCAGTGAGAAATGTGTGTTAATTCATATTTTATATTTACAATCAGCCTAATTTCAAATGGGTTATGGATTTTGAACTGCTCTCATATGAGGGTGTGTTTTTAGATGGAGCATAAGAAGTATGAATAAAAATACAAAATTATGCTTCTTTTTCAATATATTCACCTGCTACCCAAATACATCATCATCATCAGCTTATCTCAGTCCACTGCTGGACATAGGCCTCCTCCAATGAGCGCCATTGCACACCTGTCTTTGGCTTGTCACATCCAGCATCTGCCTGCAACCTTTCGTTGATCGTCATCCCACCGACAACCGGTGGAGTAGGTGGGTTCTGGAGTGGAGACTGCGGCTCGGCAATTGTAGGGTAGCTTATGTATACCTTCATTAAAAATGTTTTGTCTTTGTCCTTGCATCCTTCACTTCTTCATCACTTGAAAACTTCTTCCCATAAACTTCATTTTTAAGCTTTAGGAACAGATCATAATCACTGGGAGCCAGGTCAGGACTGTATGGTGGGTGTTCCAAAATATTGAAGCCTACCTTGTGCAGCAGCCAATGCAAATCAGCTCTTGTTAATGTGTGTATTGTAGTACCAAAGCAGTGCAGTTTCGTTCAAATTTCTCTGTCCTCCACTTTCCAACTGCAGCTATTTGCAGATTATTACCCCACTTGGCTGGAAAGCACCTGACACTAATTTAATTACAATATTTTACTACAAATATAAATTTATACTGTTTTAGACTCCTAGACCTCAAATCGCAAGACTGTACCAAGTTCTATGAAATGACGGATGAATCAAAGATACAAGATTTTGTGGAGAACCTTACTGCTACTGAGATGACATGTTTGGACAAGCTGGAGACCAATAATGTGGACTTTGGTTACAACAAGGAATCGGGGCACAAGCAACTGTTAGATGCAGTTAATGAAGCAATTGAGGGCCTGGACCAGATCAAAAAACATTCTAAGCTAGATATGCACAAGTTCAAAGAGTATGAGAGATCGGAGACAAATTTGAAGGAATTGGAAAAGGATCGGTTTGACCTCGAGAGCGTGAAGGTGGAGTTCGATGCCAAATTTCCAAGGTTCAGTGAGAGATTAATGAAGGAAGCATCTGAGAAAATTGCCATTATGATGATGAGAGATAATGAGAATACTGAAGAAGCTGTGGATGACAGTGAAGATGATGATTAAGTGATGAAAACATGAATATCTGTATTGGTTAAGTTATTGGAAAGAAAGAGTATTGGATCTCATGTCATGTATTTAGTAAATTTGTACACTTGAGTTCAACATGCTGGCTATTAGAATTGTTAGAGCATATTCCTCCATGTTGCTCCAGTGTGAATTTTTTTAATACTTATGAGTCTTGCATACTTGTATTGATGTAAATTTTAGTTATAACATATACTTAAATTACATGTCAATATAATTTGAAATTTAAAGTGTTTTTATTTTTCTGATCCATAACAACATCCTTGCATTTCGCTGAAGTGATGGGCAGGACTGTATTACCCCTATGATTAACCAGTTAAAGGGGTTCCTTGGTAAAACATGTTTGTAGATTTCATTCATCCTGAATGTTATGGAGAACTCTAAAGTTATGTAGGTTGCCTTGCCATATGATATTCTCCTTTACTTATTCAGAAATTAATTAATAATTCTGAAACAATAAGTTTCAGACATTATATCGTATTACAAAATTAGAAATGTATCTTGTTACAAATCACTTTGTATACATACTGTATGTTCAATTATTTTTGTTTCTTACAATTCTATTATTAAAATTGTCATAAAATATCTATGTTCAACACTGGAATAATAATAGGCTAGATCAGTGTTTCTTAACCTGTAGTCTGTTGACCCCTGGGGTCTGCAAGTATGTGTATGGGGGTCCGCCGTCTTGTCTATAGATATTTGAATTAATAAATAAATGCCAGCAAGTATCGTAATAGCTATGCTTGCTTAGCACGATGAGCATGCACCAACAAGCGGGAACCCACCGAGACTGACTGATGAGTGAAGTTAGTGAAGCCGCCTGGTTGTCCTTGAAATTGTGCTTGTTTTTCTAGGGGTCCGCGAACTGAAAAAGGTTAAGAAACGGTGGGCTAGATGGTTATAACGATTTGATATTGTTGCAGGAACCGAACTTTCCCGCCAACTGGACCTGTGGCTGTCGAAGGCAGATTTGACACACGGGCCCGCCAGAGCCATCATTGCACCGTAAGATTTGCCCTGTTAGCTTTGCATCTTTGTCAAAAGGCGGATTCTGAGGCATCTAGAATATGAATATTTTTTTTACTGTTAACTTTCATTAATTTTAAAATTATTAACTTTTATACTAAATGTATAGTTTTTTATGGAAATTGTAACAGCCGTTCGATTTTTAAAATTTAGTAGGTCATAAAGCTAAACTATAATATGTTATTCTATTTTATAGTCATTAATATACTACGCATATATATACTGATTAAATACTTCGGTTGGTAACTGTCCTGTAAGCAGCATGGTACCATCAACGTTTGTATAGAAACAGCTATACAATTTACTGTCATAACAACCAACTAGACGTGACTATCTTACCTGTTATGACATACGGAGCCGAGACGTGGACACTCACGGTGCGACTGGTCCACCAATTTAAGGTGCTCACCAAGCTATGGAGAGGGCTATGCTCGGCATCTCTCTGAGTAATCTCTGAGTTTGAGTAATGTTGTGATCGTTACACGATCATTATATTACTCAAACTAATCTGTATGTTGTTAACTCCACTCGATAGATGGCGCGAATCTTTAATTCCTAAAGTATGGTGAAAACGTCTGTGTTTTTTAAATTTTATTTGTATGTGTAAATCCTATATATATAATGCCTTAGACATGGATTGAAATAGAGTTTGTTTTCCAGACATGCAGGGTATTCGTACAGCGGCGCCTGCGCAGCTTTCGCCTACAGACAAATTAGTCCCGTCGTTGTGTAAGTATATTAAATTTATCATATATATACATATTTTTACCCGACTAAAAAAACTTTATATTATTAATGTTTCCAGCAAACGTATCTTCATCCTGGGCCCCTCTCACCACGTACGGCTCGGAGGCTGTGCCCTGTCATCGTTGGACAAGTACCAGACACCTTTATACGACCTCACCATTGATAAACAGAGTGAGTCAGAAACACGTTTTATTATTTTGTTTTTAATGATATTGTTCGGGTTTAACTAGAGGGTTTCATCACTTAATAATATTTTCGTTTCAAGTTTAACTCGTTGTCAAAAAGCCACATATCATATGTTGATATGACTCCTGATTTACGTAGGGCTTGAATCGCTTTTGTTTCGCTGTTAAAATGTTTTTGTTAAAGAGATCCGATTGAAATGTAGAAATAGTCACGTGAAAATAAAGCGTTATATCGCTAGTGTGTGCGTGCGAAGGTCGAAATTGGAACAGCGAGAGCGATGCCCAGCTGATAATAATTTGTTACTTATTTCTGTTTCAAATATTCAGTATACGCAGAGTTAGAAGCGACACGACAATTCGAGTGGATGGACGTACAGACAGACGAAGACGAGCACTCAATTGAGATGCACTTACCTTACATAGCTAAGGTTATGGAGGAGTGAGTTCATTTTTAAACATTTTGTATATTATGCTTTGTTATATTTCTATACGACTTGAAATTAAACGGCTACAGGCAAAGTGATAACGAATTTAAGTACAGCTTATATTTCACCCTACTAGATCTGGGATTTGAGGCTTGAAACATAGAATGCAACTCTGATGTTAAAACTTGATCAAATGTTAAATGTTACTTTCTGTAACGGTGAAAAAAAACATCGTAAAATCACCGTGAAGTCCTCCATAATTTTTTCACGACACCTATCAATGCCACCAATCCACACTTTACTTTAGAGTATGGTCTTCTCTGAAAGGAGACCCAAGACAAAATTATTCACCTTTGTAACTCCTAAAATTGAAATACATTATCAAATTACTTTAATTACTAACGAATTGTATCGTAACATTAAAATAATATTATTTAATCACATTATTTAAAGAACGTGTCCTAAAGGGGCTAGATAGGGCAACAATATTTACACGTTAATTTGACAAGGGCAATACTATATGTATTTAATATTGTAGGTATAAAACTGGTTTCACGATTATACCGATCTTGGTGGGGTCCCTCACGCCTGAAAAGGAAGCTAAGTGAGTACAACATTTTTTCATATATTTTTGCATTTTATCATGATTGCTTGTGCATGAGAGCTGGATGGTTTGTAATTCGCTAAATTATGTGGACTTCGGAACGAAGTTCATACATTGTGAAGTTCACAATATTGTGCTTTATTCTGTGTGAGAAGTCTGCCTATCCCCACTTGGCTGGCATGGCAGACTACATTCTTAATATTTTTCATTCTTAGAGAAGATCCTTATCTACCATTGAACATTTAAGCTTGATGATGAAGATGTAGGACATTATATTACCACTACACATAATTGGTTTCCGAATAGTTTAAATGGCCCTCTGGTCCTTGCGGTGCGCTCTTTTTCACTTCTACTATCGTGTTCTATTTCACGTTTTCGTACTGTGTTCTCTTTCATGTGTTCCTACCGCGTTCTTTTTTAGTTCTCTTACTGTGTTTTTTCATATTCTACTGCGCCTATAGGTATGGATCGATCCTGGCGCCATATTTAGCGGACCCGCAGAACTTATTCGTGATCTCAACCGATTTCTGCCACTGGGGCTACCGGTTCAGGTTTATGTGGCGGGATCAGTCCAAGGGGCACATACACCAGAGTATCGAATGGTTGGACAGACAGGTATATAATCCATGGAATTAAACTAAGAACATAACTTTACACAAAGTCTTCAAACATTTCTGTCTCGAGGATAAGCGTTTGATGTAGGGAGTAATCTGATGTCTTTTTGAGTCTGAATATATTATATGTTTTTTTATGTTGCAATCGGGCAAATTTTTGTACGCCAATATCCAGCTTATAAAAATAATAAGAATATCGCGGTATGTGTCATTTTGGTTTTAAATGAAGGTGCTGTAAATCCTATTTTGCCCCCAAAGGATTTTTAAATTTTTTTCTTTAATTATTAATTATTTAGGCTCTAGAATTGATCCAGGCGGCGATAAACTTTAGAACTTATTTTCTTTTCTCTACTAAATCTAGTAAAATTCAATAATTACACTGTGAATTCAAAAGCTGGTAGTTGATGTAATTATGGATATAATTTATAATATCTTTAGTTGGATAAATTGCGTGGTATCTGTGTCGCAGGGTATGGATATCATAGAAAAGATGGATCCTCGTGCTTTCACGGAATACCTCAATAAATATTCTAACACGATCTGCGGCAGACATCCCATAGGAGTACTATTACAGGTAAGATTTTGTTTTGATTTCCTTTTCCCTGTTCTATGAGAACAATGGGAAGTCTAATATTACAGGTGAATCACTACGATTCACCTGTAATATTGGTGTGTGTAATATACTCCTCCGTCTATCTCTTCAGGGAATACATGCGGACTGATAAAGATGCTGATTTCTTCATTTTTATTTGTGATTGGCCTTATGATTTAGTGGTTAGTTTAATCTGGCTGCTGAGCTGGGGATGAATACGATTTTCGTTCTGGAAAGATAACATAACAACGTCTCTCCCCAATTTGAGACCAAGTGGCCGTATGTAGAGATATGTCAATA
>DWMF01001301.1:0-11778 GCA_018244815.1 Parelbella polyzona | reverse complement strand
CTATCGCGATCGTTTCTCTCTTTCTAACCGCCGGACGTTGCCGCTGATAGGCAGCCGTAAATTTACCGTAAATTACATCACCCGATTGTTGTCGTCCACGTAAAAAACATGTTTGAACATTTGTATGTTTTTTGGTCGAATAAGAAAATCTTCGAAACTATCACACTAATGTTTAATAGACAATTTTTAATTACTTTCGCCGGAAATTGCCCAAATTTTCGATACCTTTGTTCTAGGAAGCATTTTAATAATTCTTGAAATAAGAAACTTACAGCATTTTTATTTTTTTGTACTCGTTTATTGCTGCTCATGTACGGTCATCTTTTGTCCTTTACGTCCTTTAAGCCCAGAGGTATCGTACCATACAATAAATTTTACATTTTAAAGCATACCAACCAATCGGTAACATGATGATTCTATATTGCTCTGAAAGCCTACTGGAGTCCCATAGCTGGGCTCATGCCGGCGCCGCTTCGGAGCCCCTAATCAGTAAATACGCCATGCAGCAGGACATTCTACTCAGTCTGATTCTTGTCATCGTCAGCTTCTGAAAGCAAAAGGTTATAACTTGCAACAGTTCAGTTATTTAATTACAGATTGTGACTACTGTAATAAATTACTGCTCAATACAGGATAGGGGCAAAATGTTTACATAACGTTTAGCATTATTGTCTAACTGTGGTCCCGCCCGGCCGCAGTTAGTTACGTATTTATATCGAACGTGTTCCCTGGGGAAACATACATTGCCCATTAAAATGTTGTATGTATATACCTTAAAGTTCTACAATGCCGACTTTCCTAGTTGGGATTCAAATGAATCAAACAGGTCATATATTTCTCCTCAAATACGTAGGCTCCTCAAATAAGCGAACACGTTGGCCCTCATAATATCCGAGAAGGTATCGAATTAGCCATTACATCAAATATTTATATTATTATATATCATCAGTTGCACATTTATTGTTATAATGGCATAGTTTATAATTCATTCAAGGTTTGGCGTTGTGTTTTTAGTTGAAGCGTACGTAGAAGCATATATTATATGCAATAGAAACATTGGTACAGGTACAATAAATAAACAAGTTTATAAGTAATTTATTAGAAATGTTTCATGTAGTGTAAACAAAACTAAAGTGGGCAATAAGACAGCTTTTGTAAGAACATTTAAGAGATATATTATTTCTAATAGAGTAGTCGACCTGTTGAGTATAATATATTGAGTAATCAATCTACGTAGGACACGAATTCAGTTGTGGTTCAATAGGTAGAATGCGCCGGATAAGCGGATATGAAAATGTTCTCTCGTTCATATGTGCGCTACACATGACGTTCCTGTAACTGTACTGTTCAGCGGCTGAAAAGAATCAAGGAGGTAGTGGACGCCGTAGACCACAGGCTGGGCGTGGAGTGGTACAAGGCGTTGTTGCTGATGGAGCCGCGGCCCGGGGTGCTGGTGGTGCTGCTGGATGGGGGCACGCCCGGCGCCTTTCGCGGGCTCGTCAAACAGGAGCAACGCAATAAAGGTACGTCCCACCGCGTTCCCCCGGTTCGCCCTCCGGATATGTACCCTCTCGCCCGTCATTTCCGCTCCTAACTTGCCCGACTCCACTCGTAATGACAATAAACAGCTCGCTTTAAACGTTTTTTCTGTTCACGATCGGCCGCTAATGAAGGCGGCGCGCTCACTTTACGACGATATTACTGTACATCAACCATTTATGTTTTGTTCCGTAAAAAGCTACAAGTGTTCTTTATGTGCGCTTAAAGCTCAACTTTATGATAATGAACCGCGATGTACGAAAGCAAATTTACAACAATAGCACGAGGGATATTTGCTAACCGTACTCCCATATAGATCCTTCGCGTTGTTATAGTTCGCTTATTCCTTCTTTAGTTTTGCTTTTCTTAGCTGGCGAAATTTTCCACCTTGCGCAAGACCGAGAAAAGTTTGCGGATTGTTAGCCAACCTCTGGTGGGGCACAGTTTATTGTATTCTGACGTTCCCCTCTAATTGAGCATACGTTATTGTATTGCTAGCGTCGTAACAATACTTCGGGCGCACATAAGGGTTCCACTGGGCCCTAAGGAATGGGTTTCTAAGGGGTCACTTCGGTCAGCCTGCGGATATAATCAGGCTTACAGAAAACTTAAATATGGCTTTCTATTGCATTTTTCAGTAAGGCCAAATCCAGAGCCATTAATAAAATTTGCAGACGTGAGAATGAAGATTGAAGGACGATACATGGGCATGATGTGCTGCGAGGACCTGACGGCCTTCGCTCTTGCGCGAGTTGGCGAAGTGCCCCAAACAGAGCAAGAGTGTGAGAGAGCCGCCTCCGCGTTAGGCTTGCGAGGCCCGGGAGGACGCTCCTACCTTTATCTTAAGAATAAAGAAAGGGACAGCGAACTTTAACACTTTTTCAATGCACTAGCGCCGCAATGCTACTTTATCCATGTGTAATTCCTATGTCAATAATAATACGTTGGCTATTAAAATTATGACGACATTATTACTATTATATCATCACGCCTATATCTGTTTGTAATAGTGGACTCAGGTATGTGCGTATATTTTAAGGATTTTTTTTTTTTCTGGGACACCATGATAGGATATACCTATGTATTATTTTCATCTTGATTCGACATAGTGTAAAATAAAAAATTGAATAATTATACTCTGAGTGTTGTCTAAAACGCCCACGCGTGATTGAAGGGAAACTTCGTGCTAATAAATATGTGTTGCAATATTTTATGAGAGATTTCTATTACTTTATTTCTAAGAAATATGTTATTTTTCTTCGCTTTCAACCGTTGCCAGTAACTTCGCGGTCATCGTATGACCCCACCGAGGTGGGGGGGCGTCCGCCAATACGATCCGAAGAGCTGCAGCTCGAAATAGGCTGATAATGATGATAATGATTTTGATATTGTCGTTACCGAAGAACAAAGAGTTAAGTAGGTAATATAAGGAAACAAATTTGCCTCAGACGCCTGGAATCACAATGGCAATTTTCACAAACACACTAAATACGTGAAACGTTGAAATACGATGTACGAGATGGCCGACGATTATTTAATGCATTCTTAATAAGAACCAACCCATGTCTTGGGTATCACGGTCTTGGGCAATTGGGTATCAGGTATTGGCTTTGTCCCCTTGCTTTGCAATTGGGCAAACCAATAAACAAAAATACCATCAATTGTATAATCTAATGTAAAACGTATATACGTGATCACATACCAAAAAAAAACCGATTATTTCAACAGTGACTTTATGCCATCCAAATTCCATTGTATTTCCATAAAACGCGTAAGTCACGCCTCCTGCACTGCGTTTACAGCCGTTTCGTGCTGCTCCTCGCACGGCTTTAAATTTTCGTAACGATTAAAATATTTTAACCCCGTTAGTAAAGAAATTTCACTACAATAATCGCATGGACAAAAGAATTGTAAGAAATTATTTAAAAAGTTACTGTTTGTTACATACTGTTCAGTTAGATAGTAACGATGCACATATGTACTTATTTGTCACCCCGTGCTCTCTGCCAACCCCGCGTACGGCCTGGCATGATCATATAATAATAATTTACTTCGCCTATATTTCCTAGTACCACACGTAAGCTACTGGATGTTTTGAATATTTTGAATTTGTTATGCACTAAAACACTGTTCAACCATTTAAGTAATTTATATTGCATATCTACTGTATGAAGTCATCGTGAGTTACTTTGTAAGTATAAGGTGAAGGTCGAAGGTGTACACCTGGCGTGCACTCAGCCGGCGGCAGGGGAATCGCGCCCATCATCATCATCCATTACGTCGATCGAGAAAACAAAAGAAATTTCCTCATGTCGAAATCCATGTATTATAAATTTGACTAGGTCCCGCGGCTGGCGTCTCTTATGCCGGCCCTTGCTTGCAGTACCTACCTAGTTGTGCCGAGTGTTGGCGTTGCATACTTGCATGTATGCGTCCACTACATGCTTATATTATAGTGTATTGTGCGATGATCGATAGAAATGTCAGCGAGCCGTCAGGTGGTACCGTTTTCTGTAGAAGCGTGTGTGACTCACGTAAGAAACGTTACTCAATGAGCAACTGTAAATTTGAGAGTTGTTTACATGTGCTCATTACTCGCCTATGAAATAATGTCGATTGTTGCTGCGTGGCTGCGGTGACATAACTATTTAGCGCGCTACTGCAATATTGACCTATCGCGTGCACTATCCTGAAATGTGGCTTTCTTAGTCGACTAGACAATTGGCTAACGATTCTTTAAGTTGACCGCTTTTAACGTTTCAATCTTTCGCTACAACTTTCCTGAGTTCAACTCCTCTTCTACTATAATATACAATGTGAATGTTAACGGATACAGGTGCCGAGGGAGGCCACGGTTCCTGTATATTGACCAAACAGGTTAGATGGTTATTAATCGGACTGAGAAATCTTTGAAACTGGTGTGCGGGTATGAAAGTGACGGGGATGAGGGTGCGCGTCTAGAAGAAGCTCGTCAGGTATGTAATGGTAGAGACATGTGGCTCTCAACGCTTTCTACCCCGTAAGAGACCTGGCCGGAAAATCATAAAAAAAAATTACGTATATCGTATGCAGCCGACTACGGGTATTCATTATATGATCACAACAGAAACATATTTTCCGGTAATTAAACACATAGTTAAGATATACATAAGATTATATATTTAAAAATACATCTGAGTAAATTATAAACAAAATTTCAAATAGTAATAATTGTCTGTTAGACAGAGTCCAAATAAAAATGCAAATAAACGATCAACATACATTAATAGGTTGGTACTTAACCACTTCTTATACACAAATCTGGTGCGTAAACATAACAAATAATATACATACCCATAGTTATCACAAGTAGAGCGTTCGCTGCCGTGACAAATCTATTTAACACGACTATGCGACGATAAGTACCTACGGTTCATTCATTTTCAACGTGAAATTTATATCAGAAATGGTATTATTTTCCTATTCATGAACATTCCATACTAGCATTGTGCCTGTAGTAAGCATTGTCTCCGTCATTCTTGTGTAATTCAAATGTGACAGCGAGTTCTAACAGACGCTTCTCGAAAAAGAATGTAAAAGTATTACATTTGGTTACTTGTATTGATGTTTATACAGTTTTTTCTACAATGCAATGAATTATAACAATATGAAGTGCACAATTTTAAAAATATTATGGTACAAAAGAAATATTGTCTAGCAACTATTAACTTAACAACTACAATTGGTCTAGCCAACTGATTCATATATTTTATATACGATTCTATAATTAAGAAGTTTTCTTGAGACACTCATACATTGTAATTAGTGGTAGCCCAGGCTAAAATTTTGAATGACTAGTGATAAGGTCTGGACATTTTCAAAATATTTTTAATATGTCATCTCTTATTGCACGAGTATGATAAGTATTACGTAGATGTTAGTAGATCGTTATATGTAACACATTATTTTTTAATCATTCGTTATCTCACTCACCGAGTAGGCACTTATCATTAATATGTATTTCCTTATTTTTAGGAATAAGCAAAAGCGGTTTATTAATAATTAAAGTAACGCAAAATATGTATTTTGTAAAAACAAGTTCATGATTATTGGTAGTACTGTATGTACATAATATGAAAGTTAATATCGGTAAGAAAATTGTCATACCTAACTATCATACATATAAAAATGCATTTTAAGTCCACATTGAAAACAAATAATCTTAAGAAACCTACATGATTATTACAAAGTTTATTTATACAATATAAAAATATATCTAATTTAAAATTTCCTTCCATTTGTGATGACGACTGTAATATCTCTTTTTGCTGTGAAACCGTTCTCGTTATAACTATAAAATAACTTGAGCTTTCATGTAATTTTCCTTTTATCAGAATGAAAAACTCAAGATTACAATTCATTACACAATAGTTCAGTCTAGAGTGCTTTAACTATTTACGTGTATATATATCAATTTAAAGTTATGCATGCCCCGTCACACATTGTGACAACAGTTATTTTTGCAGTTCTGAAACAATAAATTCGAATAAAGTTTTTATACAAGTTCCACAAGTTGGGACACGCTGGTATAACCGGATCGCAAATTATCATGTTGAAACTATTTTGTCATACCGATTATAAGCGAGAGGGACGGCCTTGATATTACGGACCTCAGATATACAACATAACCACACTGTGTATTTTATACTTGGAATGTGTACAAGTGTATCGCGGAATTCATAATTACAATCGAAAGTACATTTTGTAGGCTAACGAATCGGCGAAGTTAACCACAAAATTCAATGTAGCTTTTTTAAATAAAAGACGATCAAAATCTATACTCTGTTACTTGATTTCAGAGTTTACCTCATATTTTGAGACGCTTTTCTTTCGTGACGCGGTTCGAGTTATTCCACAGTCACAGACTTGGCGAGATTTCGCGGGCAATCGACGTTGCATCCTCGCAGGACAGCTATGTGGTACGCTAGCAGCTGCATGGGTATTACTGTGAGGACACCCTGCAGACAGTCAACCGTTTTCGGTACTTCGAGAACTCGGGAAGCGAGCGAAATGGTCTCCTTGTCGCCTTCCTCACACACGACGATTGGTCGTCCTTGCCGTGCTGTCACTTGCTGCAGAGCATTCATACATTTTACGTAGACAGGATCGCGCATCACTATCATCATGACAGGCATGGAGTCATCGATGAGGGCGAGGGGGCCGTGTTTCAATTCTCCTGCCATGATGCCCTCGCTGTGCATGTAGGTCAACTCTTTCACTTTTAGAGCACCTTCCAAGCAAGTAGCGAAATTGTATCCACGACCCATGATCAACAAAGACCGTTGACGATACAGGTCTTCCGCTAACGACTTCACTTTCTCGTCCAGCGCCAGCACTTGACGTATTTTCACGTCGAGCTCGTGGAGACCGGCAATGATGTCGGCGCGACGTTTTTGCAAGGAAATACGGTCCTCACTAATGACCAACGCGAACATCACGAGGGAGACGAACTGCGACGTGTAGGCCTTAGTGGAAGCAACACCAATCTCAGGGCCGGCGTTAATGTGGACACCGCAGTGTGACTCACGACAGATGGAGCTGCCCACAGTGTTTGTTATTCCAACGATAAGAGCTCCGTGCCGCTTGCAGTATCTCAGAGCCATGAGGGTGTCAGCAGTTTCTCCTGACTGAGATATGAAGAAGCATACATCGTCTCGAAACACTGGAGTGTTTCTGTCCAAGAAATCAGATGCCAATTCTACCATAACGGGAAGTTCAGTTAACTCCTCGAGTAACTGTCGGGTAGCAACTGCACTGTGGTAACTCGTACCACACCCAATTAACATCAAACGCCGACAACGCTTAATTTCTGGAATGTAATCTTTGATGCCTCCAAGGGTGACAGTACCATCAGCAAAATTAAGACGACCTCTCATAGTGTTGACAATGGACTCAGACTGCTCAAATATTTCTTTTTGCATGAAGTATTCATAGTTGCCCTTCATTATTTGCTGCAACTCTAATTTCAAAGTTAAAATCTCCCTTTGATGAGGGTCAGAGCTACTGACAGACATACGGTGGATACTGAGAACACCATCCTTGATGTGGGCAACATCATCATCTTCAAAATAAAGTACTCTGTTAGTATGTTCAATAACAGCAGAAGCATCAGAGGCAAAGAAATATTCAACATCTCTCTCTTCTTCAGGCTCGAAGTGGGCATGGCTATTGACCCGGGGCACCGAGGGCACCACTCCCCGAGTAGCCTTGTTATTAGTGTACATAATGGGTACATGATCACTTGACAGACGACGTCTTGTTTTAATTCCCACAAGTAGGGGACTACCTCTCCTGGTTGCCACACACTCATTCGGGAAGTATCTGGATTTAAAGCATAAAGCAAAAGCTCCTTCAAGTTGTTGTATTACCTGTTCAACTAGCTCTTGGAAACTGTAATCCTTATGTTGATGGTAGATGTGGTGCACCAGTTTAGCAATAGCTTCAGTGTCTGTCTGAGACTCAAAGACATATCCCTTGTTTTCTAGGAAAGTCTTCACTTCTTTATAGTTGGTGATAATTCCATTATGGATGACAACAAAGGCGTTATCCTCTCCAGAGCGCTGCGGATGGGAGTTCACTGCGCTCGGCTCACCGTGCGTGGCCCATCGGGTGTGGGCGATGCCGCAGTGGGATTCCACACTTTCTTCCACAGCGAGGTCAACACTGCGTTCCTGAAGCAACTCTTCGAGCGCGGCAACTTTCCCGCTCCTCTTCACAACCGCGATGTCCTTTTGGTCGGCTGCGTCCACGGCGACGCCCGCCGAGTCGTAGCCGCGGTATTCCAATCGTTTTAATCCATTTACGAGTAATTCCAATATGTCTCGTCGGGTCTTCGGTGTGAGGTGATTGATATATGCGAAAATTCCACACATCGTTAACGAAGTAGAACGTCTACGTAGATTCGAGTGCACGAAACCGCAACCGACGAGAGACTGCGATCAACACAATATACAACTGATATTGAAGGCCTTTGTGTATAACTCCTACCACTAATAAGTTACTTTCACTTACGGCAAAACACACGTCATCGTGTTTCGTTATCGTAGATACAGCTTGATGGTATCATAAATATCGGCGGGCAACAAGGAAACCTGTCCCTCAAACAAGAACAAGTATTCTGTTGTCAACTGTCAGTGGACACTGTCAAAAATCTGAAGTGAGGGAATGAAACTGTTGACGTGACAATTCTGACACTACAGCATGCTCTTTGTAAATATGAATTTGGCTTCGGACATCAATTTTTTGGCCAAGTATTTTTATTTAAGCCATTCTAATCACGTAACGCTTCAATAAAATGTATTTATGTATTAAATTATTATACTAATATAACTTAGGAATCTTTAAGTGACGTTTAGGTTTAGGTTTGAGCTTAAGGTTTTTCCTAAGCATGTGAACTCCATATTAGGACACATTTGGGCTTTCTGTTAAGTTGGATTGCGGCCAAATGCTATATCCTATAATATACAAAATGTTTTGGCCAGTATTATAAGATCGGTTAGATGATCAATAATGTATTTATTAGCTATCGGTATTTAAGTATTTACTTAGTTATGTGTTTCCAACTGTGATAATATTGGACATCGGATTGACGGCCTGTTGCTTTAAATTAATCCAGTGTGTACAACGGAAGATTGTATCGAACCGGTCTGAAATTCGTCACAAGCCTGTTATTATTCCTGAAAACTGAAAAGGTATCCTTTAATGCGCACCACAAAATACCTTTC
This sequence comes from Parelbella polyzona, assembly GCA_018244815.1. Lineage (NCBI taxonomy): Eukaryota > Metazoa > Arthropoda > Insecta > Lepidoptera > Hesperiidae > Parelbella > Parelbella polyzona. Next base: position 2,476 of record DWMF01001301.1, on the reverse strand, counting down.
AGACCAAAACACTAAATAACGTTGGTGCTGATTCTGACTAAAGAGTAATATTATTTTTATTACACGATATGTTACAGTTTTGTCGCGACCTCTGCACTATAAGCTGCGAAACTGTAAACATGTTACTGAAAACAAATTTCTCATAGGTACAGTATACGTTTTAGTTTAATTAATTAATACATGAAACCTATTATCCTAATTATCTTTTTCTGAAAATTTTGCTAATTTAAAATTTTCAATTGTTTGTTAGTGAGACTGATCTAACATGTTATTGAGCTAATTTGAAAACAAATAATATCTAATTACTGCTATTTATTATTTTTGCGTTGTTACTCAAAACGAACTTATAACGTATGTAATTTTTAACTTGTATTGTTAGTTTTTCATAATTTATTTTACATTTTATTTTCTTTACTCACATTTCTCGGCAATTATGACTCTATGATATCAGAATTTATTGCTTAATCGTTGACATTTAAACGAGTATTAATTAGTGTAAATGATCCGATCGTTCTAGTTAATAACAAATGAGTACTATTGTGCAACATTGTGGAATACAATTTTTTTAAACTCACGGGCGTTACTGACTGACTGATTAAAACTCGTTGTGATGACGTATGGCGAGGTACTAACTGTATAAAAAGCGAGCGCCCAATTTAATTTCATACTCATTTTTTATTTCTAGGTTAATTTTTGAATCAAAATATTTTACAAGCGAGTATAATTATTGCTAAATCATTGTCCATACTGTCGCCTTAAAGTCAAGAGTGGTAGCCGTAGTGCGATGGCGGGAGAAGATCATGAGCTTGGCCATGAGCACGTGGCCATCGTGAGCCATGGCTCACGATGGCCACGTTCATTTTTGCGTAATATTAATAAAAACAATAACGTTAAACTTAATGCCAACCACATACTGATTCATTTTTACGACGATACGTCGTCGCGATTTTGTTTCAAATCATACTTTTATCTGAATCTCTAGAACGTTCCGGGTGTAAGGGCGGTAAGAGTTTCAAAGCTCTAGCTAACTCAAACATAACCTCACCTGCCCTAGAACTTGACAAACGTAGACTGTAGGAGACACTTCATTGAACTTCTCTACGAGTTAATGGAGTACCTACATTGTATCCACATTGTTTTTATGTTTGGTGACTTATCTCATATGTTCTCTGATAATTAGTTTAAAATGTAGATATCAAAATCGCAAATTATCAATAGAGCTATACATAGTAGTTAAATTTTTATAGTTAGCATACTCCCAGCCCCACTTAGAAAATCTGAAAACGACAGAACAGGGATATCGTGATAAACAAAATAAACGCTTTATATCAGTAGCTTCTTTATTGGTTTTATCAGGGTCTAGGTCTTTTACAAAATTATTGAAAAAATTACAAAGATACAGTTAGCTTAACACGAGCTTCGAGTATTTTGTCCATATCTATGTAAGAATTCTTTACAGGCATCGTCTAAATTGAATATTTAAACCTTTACACGTAAGTATCTACTCCATACACAAATAAATATTTCAGACGAGTCAGGCTAACTAGGAACGAAAAGTACGTCACTTATACCATACAATTCACAAGTTTCTATCGACACGTTCATAACGCCCTATAACCGTACGCTAGCCGCCGGTCGTCGGTTCAGAACCGACCACGCGACGAGGACAACTCGACGTCTGCCCGGTGTTGCCAGTCTCGCAATATAACTCCGTCATCATATAACTACTATTATCGTCCGTATGAAAATAACACTTTTTAAAAATTCCTTAGAAATTTTATCCCACGCCTAAAGTTACACACTAAAATATTTCATTATGACAATTTGTAAAATTAAAAATTTTATAAGCAAATGTTAGCAATAGAACCAGAAGTGCGTCTATTGCAAGACGCACTCGTCAACAACAACACACTTATAAGTAAACCATAACGACAGAGACCTTCGCTTAGCACTCCCTTATACCTTGGATAATACAAGAATGCCAGTCGGGTCTGGAACAAACAGTAGTGGTAACGAAGTAGTTAAACATTTACAAGCGAAGCGGGCACCAGAACACACGCGTGCCCACCGCATATAATATACAACAGAACTTTATGGTAAAATTCGTGCAGTGAAATGGTTTAAAAATTCAATCTCCTTTGCTTTTCCTCCTGAACTCCTTGCGGTGGAAAAATAAAACATAACGAGCTATCAAGTAAGGCAACTCAAACTTGGCAAGTAACTTACGACTAAAATAATCACATAGACAACTTAACGCATACGAGTAACTAAAACGAATTAACTTTAAGAGTCTATCGTAAAGATAAATGCACGTATCGGGAACGAGTGAGGGGTTACCAGTGAAGAAGCTCCGAGAGAGGGGGTGCGCTCGGCTACTAGGCGACAGCTTGAGTGGGGGTACAGAGGTGACGCGTGATGCAGCGCAGCGGGCCCGCGCGCGCGCCGCCGGCCCGCCGGCCAGCCGCGCCGGCCGCGC
>DWMF01001300.1:0-11779 GCA_018244815.1 Parelbella polyzona | reverse complement strand
TGAAGGATCTTCACTGCTTCTTGAAATATTTCAGTCTTTATTTGATTAATAATAGGGAAAATTTTGTATGACTCATACCTACATTAGAAAAATATTTTATTAACTTCATCGTAAACAATCAAAGATTGATCGTACCTATACGACATAATATGTTTGGTCTGTTAAAAGCAGTTTTTCTTTTTCTAATTTCATTCTTCTATATTTCGTCTTTGTAATAAAGATTTCTTGGGTACAAGAAGTGAGCGTATAACTCATTGTACCCCTTAATAGTTAATAATGCGTTCGCTTAAGACGCAATGCTTTAATGTTTATGTTGTTAATAACAGTCTCAAGAGAAGAAAATCTTAAAGGAAAACTAACAATATCTCGCTCACTCCGTTTACGATCTCATTAGCCGCTGAGAGGAGCTCTGCTACGTGGACTTGTTTCCGGTTGAAGCTTTACAAGACAATCTCTCATTTTCCTGCAAAAATGACCGCTTACAAAAGGCTTATTTTTTTTTTCTACGCGAACAAAAGAACAGAAAGGTCCGCAATACACCTGTTTTCAACATTAGAAGCGTCGCTTTGTTTTTTAAAACTTTGTAACTCACAGTTATGATGTCCGTCGGAAACGTGGAAGAAATGACTTTTACAATTTAAATACTTCGAACGTTCAGTTGAACATGCAATCTATGTAATGTTATTTTTATTCAAACGCCCGAGCATTCTAAAAGACAGTAACAGCAAAACGAAGTTTAATGCAGAAGTATACTTAAGAGCGAACACGGAGTAGCCTTAGAACTAGCATCTTCCGTCTCAAGTGCTTCGTTGGCTTGCTTGTACCGTATTCAGAGTGGAGTTTATCGGAAAAAATATTTTTCCAGCGATGTAATAAGCGAAGGAGAAACATTATGTTTTTCATATATGTCCTATAAATTGTAAGTAAAATTTCTGTTAGCTAAGAACACCAAACAATTCGTACAGCGTATACATTGAACAACTTATGTGGTGTACTTGGATATATCGGTTGTATGTCACCAACGTCCCAATATTGGGCAAGCATTCTCTCGTTCTGAAGAAGGCTTGCTACATATTTCCTTTGTATATTGTACTGTAGGAATTAATATAATTAAACAAATAATTTTGCCGGATTAAGCGAACTGTGAACTGCATTGAAAACCCTTCCACATGATTCAACTAGCAATAAGATCGGTCGATAATAATGAAGTATTTTCGTCGACATAAATATCAGTGAGCACAAAATACATCTCATCAAATTTTTTACCATGTTGTCGTTATCAGAGCGGCTGATAAGCGGCAAACGAGGTTGCTTCCGAGAACATCGCTATCATTTTTATAACGTAATACGCGTCTCATAAATAATCTGTAGCCGTCTTCCCTACTTATTCGCCTTTGTTTTTATAGAGGACGTATATTTACGTCAGTGAGGAATAAATTATAGAATTGACAAACTCGTAGTAAGTTGAGGTTCTAATTATAAAAGTATTATGTATTTGCAAAGTAAAACTCTACAAGACCTTTGTGAGTTTATAAGACATTAAAACTGTAGTAAGAATGTAAGTAATCATTCATATTCGTAAATATCCGACAATATAGAGTACAAAACAATTGATAGCGTTGGAACTTACATTTGACTTTTAAGAATTTCAATACATTTATGTATCTACTAGTTACGTTACAGTGACAACCATTGAATTACAAAGTCACTTTGAGATTCTAAATTCTCATTTAATTCGAAATCTCAATCGACACAATCAATTTTTGTAATAGCATAATAAGTTTGAATTCAATAATATATGTATAAAAAATAAAGCAAATGATTTTAAATTTAACAGCAAATTGCTTCTAATTTAATATGTCTACAATTAAACATAAAGATTAACCAAGTCTAATAACAAGCGCTAAATTTATAATAAAAAGATAGAATGCGTAATCATTAATCGCACATACTCGTTATGTAATTTTTTATAGCCTTTAAAATGACTATAGTGAGAGATTTGTTGCAACGATACATATATACAAACAAAACTACACTGCGTTTGTTCACTTAAAGCGACTCAAATATGATTACCTACTGTTTACTAGTACTTGACGCTCAGAACTACAAACACTTTAGAACTACACGAGCAAAAGCGACTAAATAAACTTATTTTAACATGTTTGAAAACCTTATTTTTCTTTATTCGCTGTAATCCGTACATAAAAATGTTTTAAACTATATCTATGACGTCAGCAATGGTAAGTATGGATGAGAATTTAGGGAGTAGGTGGGAGAGACAGAGCGTCAGGTAAGTATGGATGGGAATTTAATAGTTTTTTTGAAGAGTCGCGTAATTACTAAATCCTTAGCCGCCAAAACTAGGACTGGAGAGACCTGCAACAATCAAGCTGTGACAAATATAGAAGTAATCTAGTAAGCATCGAGAGACTATTGTAGTTTATAGTTGCTTTGTACAGCTGGACACAATCATAATGTTTTGATTTGATAGGGTCGGAATAGGGTTAAGGCATTCTAGAAGAAAAAACCGAGTTGCAAAAAAATCCTGAACAATATAAAAGTCACTGATGGATAAAAGAGCATCTGGAAGTCTCAGAAAAATCGAAGTAATGTATAGTAGACTGGAATTTGGCCTTGAGAGTAGGCTCCCACTATCTTGATTCCTTTGCCAAAAAGGTATTCTAATAAGGTACATATGTATATGTAATTACCATACTTTTATTCTGACCACGCACATAAATAATGTTTTGATGCATAATATACTAAAAAGCATTTTAAGTCTTGTCTCAAGAAATTACCCCAAAAACAGGAAATTATACAAAGAGAAAAGGCACCAAGTGGAAAATACTGAAGTCTGAAAGTGCACCAGTTAACCGAATACTCTCTTGAGTTCAATTACGCAGCTCCCATTGGCTTGGTGGATTCTATGAACACCCGTATTGTCGATTCCGGGAAATGGCCAAAACTTTGGAACACTCTACTGCAAATCAGAATGTCAAAGCATATTGTTTGCCCTCTTTGACGTCATCACAAAGATGGAACAAGATCTGTTAGAGCAGACAAAAACTCTCGGGTAATTCTCCTCCAAACGCCGCATTTTATCAAGCTCCATAATTTCCCTATTTTTATTTATCAACTACTTGGAGATTGGAGATTATAAGTAAAACCGTTCTACAAAACAGAGCAGATAGAATTTTAATTGAATGTCGGAAAATCTCTTGATTTATCGTACTTATACACATTCAGGAAAAAAATTTAAGGAAAAGAGCAGGTGAATTTTCAGTTCAGCGTCAAAATCAAACACAATATATGTAACATGTAGGTAGATTATGATTTACGGTCTTGTCAATAATAAGTCAGAAGAGATACAACCAAGTAATTTTGAAATTGTTGAATCATCCATTTACTTAGGAGGGTTTGACTCCTTGAAGCTGGATAGGTGAATAAATTAAGCGACGTACGGCGATAAAAGACGTACAATAGACAATATGTGAAGTGTGCAAATCACTTATTATGATTAAGAACTTTACTGAAACCCGTTTAGTTAGAGTGGCAATGTTCCTCATATTCCAATTCACCGCCCACGCTGCTGCTCAGGTTTTTAGCCGTACCTGAGTAGTCTGCACTACACTGCGATCAACCAGTCGCCAAATCTTCGTCTCTTGTATACCAGGGTGCGCCACAGGCAAATGTTGTTTTTGGCTCCGTAGATGGAACTTGGGAACGTCCTACACCATTTATTTAATTTTCAGTATTTAACACAAAGAATGTGATTACACTGTGACATCTGATATACTACTACTTAAAGTACATGCTCTAATTATTCTGAATTTACTGAAACCAGCTGTTTCCAAGATTACATGTCGCGTTTGGATACAACCCAGTAATCCTTTCGTTTCATCACAGTTTTATTCGCGGCTTTTATAAGATCGTAGGATTACAAAGACAAATGTCGGCCGTGGCATCCGAAACCCATTATATATTCACCTCTTTTTCTAACGTATTGTTTAAGAGCCTTCAATAAAAACGTATTTGAAGATCGCTATGTGACTTAGAGGATATCCGTCATGTAAAACGTCTTGTAATAAAATTCAGAATGAGATGTAACGTACTTATTTATAATAATTTTTCCAGCTTTTTGGGAAAATGAGATTGGATCTCGCTTCCGCGGCACTGCGCAAATTCGTATTACATAATAAAATTCAGGCACCCGTAACCTAACACATGTATTACGTGTCCCTGTCATGGTGTATTTTGTAACAATTCACGACCTACTTATATATATTGAAGACTAGTACAGTCAAATTCAAATACAAATTCAAATTCTTTTATTCATTATAAGGTATATACACACACTCAATGAAAGTTATGTTTTAGTCAGTCACGCATACCTACTAGTTTAGGGCTTTTGAGGTTATAAATATATAGCGCACCCCTAGGTATATAGACACACATACCTACATACAAACATCTATACAAATAAACAAAATTGAAGTATCTATTTGTAATATGAAAATAACAGCTTTTCAATAAGTGCATGTAAGTGTATTTACGGTACATATAAAAAATGCAATTTTGAACAGTTTTGTCTGTCTGTTCGTTCCGAGTAACCTCCGAAACGGTGTGACCAATCAAACGGAACTTTTAACTGGTAGATAGCTGATGATATGAAGAGTAACTAACGCTACTTTTATTAGCGTAATGCGAACGATGTCGCAGTCACTGAATGTAAGGAATAAAGGAACCACAGAAACATAATTTTGTTATATAGATACTTATTCGGGCAGAAAATCGTAGGTAAATAAAAGAGTAACTTGTAATATAGACCTTTATAAAGATTTCTACTGGATTTACATTCAAAGTTAGTTGTACTCGTATATTTATATATGATGTATTCGATTACAATTATCAGTCAAATTTCTTGTTGGTAGAAACGTCTCAGTTTTGATATAGGTGCACGATATGTTCGCTGACGTTCTCTAAGCCTTAACTCTGTGATATCAAAACACGTTTAATATTACTCTAACACAACAAAACGTGGAAGGTACAAAGGTAACAGGTAATATAAAGCATTATACTTCGCTAATATTTCCATCGAAATCTGTTTTTCCGTGTGCAAAACGACGCAAGAAAACACACACTTATGAAGTTTTTATTGTGTTTACAAAAGTACTAGATATACCTACAGCATAATAGTTCGTTCTAATATGACGATAAAGACAAACTCCACACGAACTTGTGTCCGCGGAGACGAGTAGAAACCTCGCCGAATACAAACATGCTCGTAACTTGGAAACTGGCATTACATGTTATTAAAATTGTCTGTTTCCTGACGGAGGTTTGACGTGCTAAAATAAAATGACCGTTTTTAATTCTGAACATTTAATGCACAGTGTTATATTAAATAGATAATTATAACACAAATGCACTTCTTACTCATATAAGCATTCAATTAAATATAAAATTTTTAATATACTAATATTTTAATATTTATAATATTCGCTTACTTGTACAGTACAAAATACCATGGAAAAATAGCGTACGACGTAGTTAGGAATTCCATTTTGGTAGTTTGTCTCCTTTTCTCTAACGTATCGTTTAGCGATCCAACTCATTTCGAATAACTGATTCACAGCAATACTTTCTTGAATGAGTAGAGACATTAATGATAGTATATACTATAATAAATAAAAAGTGTCAATAATGATGGTAATAATCATAATATTCTCCTACAATTTAAGGGCGAGAGGAAGGTACCTCAATCTATTTGTACAGAAGTTAGTCCTCGTGAGGAAGAAGTTTTTTCTCGTAAACGTACTTTTGTAAGAGTTGGGAGCTCAAGGGAAATCTACACTAGCTGCTCTATGTCCGACTTACAGATAAATAAGCGCCTTACCAAATAGAGATCAACTTACTAACCAAAACGTTTTACCTGTCCTAGACAAAAACTATGTAGATATAATATGGTGAAACGTAATATAAGACATTTCTAAAGCAAATGAGTTCTTAACAAACTTTAGACATTTTAGACATCTGTCACTAAATATCACGTCGATATCGATATCGATGTCGATAATAAGTAAACGGTATAAAAAATACAAATAGCCGTATCTAAGTTAACCGCTTTATTTATAAACAAGCAAAGTGAAAAAAACATGATAATCATTCATAAACATTCAGGTACTGCGAGTATTGATAGATTGACTAAATATGTCAGATACTGTTCGATGGGTGAGTCAGAATTCTCCAAAAACGGTATGCATGTGAAATACTGTAAAAGAATCACGTCTGGTATGTAATGACAGTGATATTTTTAGCACTCGGTGCTATTTACCTACCCCATAAGGAACCTAGCACGACAATGTGATATTAATAGTCATTGATGAATATTCTCGATTTGGTTTTTTTTAAGTCAAAAATAGGTCTTATATTATAATCATGTTGATAGAGACGTAACAAACATCTTAGGTGGATGGGTAGGGTAAAATTTAATATTTTACTTACTATGTTATCGATCCCATGTACTCGTATATACCTACATGTAGTTATTCAATTTGTTTAAATGATGAACAAATTCAACTACAAACGATCGCGGTTAGTACACTGTTGTGTAGTACCGAATTATTTTTATATTACTCAAAAGAAAACCTTACGCCTTTCAAAATAAAACGTGTTTTATATTTTCCGGGTGCTATAAAAGGAAATGAAATATCTGTTCGCTCGGCGGGTGGTCTTATATTGCTCTGCGCTAGTGTTTATGGAAAATCTAACAAATACTTCATCATTTGATGCTACGCTTTAGTAATGCTATAAAAATCCGTGGGTTCTAACATAAACAGTACAGAACGTAATAAACACAGACACAATATTGTGCTCTTTGAGTAAATTGCAACACATAAAATAACGAAACACAAAGAAAAATAAAAACGTTATATAACGTTATGCGAACTTAAATTGTAAAGAAATAATAATATGTGAGCATTTTTTATAGATTTAATTTAAGCGATTCAATAATAAATTAACACAATGTATAATGACGGTTTAATATAGTCACACATCACTGACTGTGGGCGTTTTTACTTAGTATTGCAAGGTGCTTTTCGATATTTTTTTGCCTTTTATAAAGAAAACAAAGCTTTACAAAAAATATTATTTTTAACCATAATGTTATATAAAATATCATAGGCGAAATAAATACGAGTAGGTAAATCTCATGCACAAAATAATTATATAAGTTGACACTGTATTCTATTTAATGTAACGTACTAGGGTGTACGAGGCTCTTACGCTATCTTAGGACTCAAGCCACTCATCTGCCCATGGTGCACCAGACTATGCACAGTCGAGGTTCTGCGACACCCTTATTGCGGAATACGCGCAGTCTACCTAGTCATAACTGAATAACCTGGCCGCCGACATGGACCAGCATAGGCGTTAGGAACTGCGCTCTGCAAGACATAAGACATGTTCATTTAGTTAGTAAGAGTAGAAACCTCTTTTCCGGAGGACTGTGCCTAACTGTAGTCTATGACATGATGATGATGTGTTTGATGCCTACACTAGATACCATTAAAACATTAACAATGTAAGAGACGCTATAAATTTCATACTTTACGGTGACAATAATTACGTTTACAACATTTCTGCCATTCAGCTGCATTGTCACAGCAAACGCTGCGGAAGTTGTACAAAGCAGCGCTAATTCAAACTTATTCAACTGTGTTCAACCGTGGCTGCGTATAACGGAATTAAAATAGGCAGTGAGGCGGCGTTGTTTTAGTGAGACACGTGCATAAGTCTAGCGACTTGAAGACTTCCAATAGAAGTTGGTGAGCTGGAAGCGCGCGCTGCATAACTAAGCGGGCCAGCGCAAGTTGCGCTGAAACTTCACTTCTCGCTTCCTGTGTCGCGCTGCTTTCATTTGTTCCATTAAGAGCTGTCGCCTATGTTTCTCGCAACTTGCACGCGATTTAGCACAACGCCGGTGACTTATAAGCTAATGTTGTACCGTTTGTCTTCATTTCGAAGTGAAATCCGCTTACGTACTCTTATTTGGATATTTGCAATGGCTACAAGCAATTTGTTGGTTGGAAAGATAAGGACAACCGAATAAATCGTACGCTTCTTTCAACTGTATATAGTGGGACTTTAGAAGTAAATTTCTGTAAATTATTAATGTAAGAGCATATATAAATAACTAAATCATAATATTAACAGGTGAGACTGATAAATCTCAACTCCTTAACTCTACTAGCATTGTGCTAAATGATTTCTCCTGCCAACAGCCTCATCTGATTCCGATTTCAAAACTCGCCGAGATCTTCCATTGCAATAGTAACCTACGTTTAAATGATAGCTCATACGTGCCATTTGTTTTATATACCTACTGATTCTTAGGTGACGGAACCTCATATCGCTTGTTGATATACGAGGGCAGGTTATCAGGACAGTATATCTTTTGGCCGTCAGATTTGTATCGTTGTATTTCATATTCGCTTTCATAAAAAAACATATTTTTCTACGCTTACAGTATAGCAGACACGAGTGAAAATATTCGTAATCGACCCACGAATAAAAGATTTCCGACCTCGTAACATGCATCATTTATATATGTTTTTCATTTACTTATTACCTTCTGCTTTTTCCTTTTATGGGGCTTGACTTTATTTAAAAATAACTCATTCTTGATGCAAAGCTTTGTATTCTCTAAGAATATAAATTCTGAAAAACACAGCACCACAGAAGCCTTAATATAAAAAGTACCACTTGGCCAAATTAACCATACCTATCACTAAATGGTGAGGAATACTTCCAATTCTTACACCGACAGAACTGCTGCTGTAATGTGGGATATTAAAACGATAGTACATCGACATTTTGGTGTATGTGTGAGTTAATGCTGAGAGTCGTTTGCGGCGCGCCTGTTGCATTAATCTCCTTGTCCTCGCAGCACATACGGAAATGGTTTTGCGTGACTTGGATTCGAGCGAGCTTACTCGACGAGCGTCTGTAATCTACATTTCAATTTTTTCTCTTTCGCCTCCCCTGCAGAACCACAGTTGAGTTACAATCAATGAAAGTGTATCTTGCAAACTGATTTGTTCGGATCGCAAGTTTCATGTGTATGATCACGTATCCTGACGCGTGATATAATCTCTCCCCGAAGCTTCTATCCGAATCAGTTTAATGCAGTGAATATTGCATGTATCCTCGACGCACGTTTTGTACACACAATTCGTTTGTTTCATACGGATATGTGCTGTTTTAATGGAATTTTATTTTTAGGTAAAGTTGTATACATTACAGTAATGGTAAATATATATGGTACGTATAGTAATGGAGCGTACACAAGATCTGTTCCCTAATTATTTTCACATCAGTTTACTACTCTTTTGAAGATGTGATCGTTTTTAAGAACACCAAACAGAAATAAATTTCGAATAAAATACTTGATTAATTCGTTACATACTCGTACTTACTTACTAAATAACTTTAAAAAGTAATTCCTTAAAAATGAATTCGGTATTTTCTATGGAGACGCAAAATTACGAAGCCTACGGCGAGTTCAAAGCTATTTTGTCATTACACTGCATCTCTTTTTGCGGTATTTTACCACGAAACCGCATTTGTTATTTGCGCGACTATACGGGACCGCTCTGTTCTCATTGTTCTTTGTTTGTTTTTATTCAAGCTGACCTAGTTTAGGTAATCTAAGCTCCGCACACCGCTCATTCCCAAGAGGGCTGAAACATTTTTCAGTATTTCAAGTTTGCATTACATTTATAAATACTGCTTAAGAGCTAAGCTTTGGATACAGAAACGAAAAATATGTTAAATAAAAAAAACTCCCGAAATGCGGCCTCGAAATGCTATTAAATCATAATTATGTTTTTTATATAGGCGTACCTAACATTTTTTAACTACAATTTTCATGTTGAAAGCCAAACTAAGTTGTATTTTACATTCAATTACTAGTCTGAAACACTTCTACATTTTGTATAGTATTTTAACCCTATATAAAATGAATATCTAAACTATTCTAAAGTCCTACAAACCGTTTAATAATTCAATTTTTAATTAATATTGTTCTCTAATTTCTTGTTATTGAATATCTAAATTTCCATAGCGCGAAATCAAAATATCGAAGGCCCTACTTCGCGGTAGACTATTTAATTAAACAATACACGTGGATCTAATAACAAAAGGTAATATTAAACCCAAATGTATCCAGCAGTAGCAAACATAACCCCGCTAATTAAACAATATTATTTAAAAGCGTTTACGATTAATTTCGTTCAGTGTTATAGAAAATTAAATGGCAACACTCATTGGTTTTACGGTCAAACTTTAATCAGTATTATGGTTACCAACACGATTAAAATTAGTAGAAATAATAGGCAAATCAATAAGACAGATTTAGGCGTTGATGTATTGAGACATGTATAAGTTTTGTATACTTTATGATACGTTGTTTCTGCTTAGTTTTATACCTACCATGTTCATCCACGTACCTATGTATATGTTATGTAACTCCCATTGTACATAATGTAAGAATGTAACCCAACCGGTAGTACAAAACTATTATGGACATGATTCTCTACTATTGAAGATAGTTAACATCAGATTTAATGAAACTCGTTTAAAAAACACCGATTAGAAGTAATGCGTTTAAATAAATATTTTTATCCAAACTCAGGGGACTTTGGGAAGTTGTAACTTATGTTGTTATAACAAGCAACAGTTTCCCGAGGACTTCAAAGAATAAAAACGAGAGTGAAAATTGGTTTACACTTTAATAGCGCGTAGTATTACTTTACTTGCCTTATAGTTTGTACATATAATATTAGAACGCGTCAAAACAATTACCGAGCTAATTGGTAGCCCAATTAATTAGTTCCACTTTTCAATTAAATAAATCACCTAAGAAATTTTCATTTTCATACCTTTATAAATGAACTGCTCAAAAAAATGCTTTACATATTAAATGTGTATACATTTTTCATAAAAATAAATATGGAAATTTTGTACTTTATCTTCCCGTCTTTAAAGGTATTCCCAGTAAATCCACAACACGTATCTCATTTGTCTAAAAAACCTCAAGAGCCAGATAAAATGGACGGATTTCGAGCAGCGCTCGGAGCCGGACGATGATTGCTAGGTTTTATAATTTTAGTAACTTTTTAATTTTGCTGCCAAACCCAATGATCACGTAAATCTCTATTGAATTTCATTTTCATTGCGTTATACGAGTAATTTAGAATGGCACATGCATAATGTGCCATTTTAAATTGTAAGTAAGTTTAACTTTACTCAAAATTATAATCGTAAGTTTAAATTTTAATAAGGTGAATTGTCGTCATAATATAAAAATTAACTAAATAAAAACGAAGTTGGTAGGGACCCAACTGTATTATAATACATTTCTCATCTGCTTTTTTTATTTTTCATGAAGACTACATCAGAATTAGACAATTATTTATTTAATAACGTTCAATTATGACATGACAAATACCCAGATCTATTTAATTTACAAATCATTTACCATACAGTTATTCTTATTGTATGAAAAGTTAATTAAATCCCTTAACACCGCCATACTGTGTGCTTGGCAATTATGACACAACGCCGATTCTAGTTTGCGAATATGAAGGATTAGTTCCCCTTTTCACGCCTCGCATTTTTTTTCATAAAACAATATTGTTTTCTTATATTATCAGCTGTTTACGCTTGTATAGAACCGCAGAAGCGAGAAACGATATATAATGAAATATTTGTGAAA
>DWMF01001299.1:0-11780 GCA_018244815.1 Parelbella polyzona | reverse complement strand
ATAAATATTCGTTACAGGATAAAATTAGTCGTATTTATTAATTTATTATAAGTATTTTGATGCTTCAAAATATTACTAAAAACAGTATTGAATAGGTTTAAAATTTCATTTAAATAAAAAACGGCAAGGGCATAAATATTCGTTACAGGATAAAATTAGTCGTATTTATTAATTTATTATAAGTATTTTGATGCTTCAAAATATTACTTATAAAAATCATGTTATAAGAATTCTCCAAGCCTATGTCCAACAGTGGACTGAGAAAGGCTAATAATGACGATGATGATGAAGAGTTCTCCTAACTGTGAAGTTAAATGAACCGTTACCAAATATCTCTAAAGTATATCTCACAAATTCGTTTGTCATCCGATTTCGCAAGAAATCATACTTACTGGTAGGTATATCTCAGGTTTCTCCGCGAATGACTCATTTCACTTGGGCAATTCAACCATTCCCCGAAACGATAAAAGTTGATCCGTGTCAATAAATATATTGCCTAACATTTTCTATTAGCTATTCTTTGTTCGCGTGTATTAAGAGATCCGACGCAGGCAGTGTATTTCAAACAGTTGGAACACTTTAAGGGAGAGAAGCGATGAAGGAAAAACGTAGTGCATTATAGTTCATTTATGTGATTTTATTATTATTTCAACATTATCATCATGTTATTTACACTGACAGTTCTATACATTTTTCTAAGAATCAAAAATGTTGAGGCCGTCAAGTTGGCCAAGTACGCATTGGTAGAATTGGTATATTATTTTATAGAATATCACGGACAATTTTAATGAGTCCACTTTTATAACGATGGTTTCCTTTACCGCCCTAACTCCTGACATTAAAACTTAAAAACACTTATTACTCTGTGCAGGCAGAGGTGAGGCCCCTGATATCGATGGTTCTCCAGGGAGCATCGCTGAAATGAAAGCATTAGAGCGTCATTGTCCTTTGTTAGATAACTTAGAAAAAACCTAATGTGATGTGATGTAATGGCAATGAAAACAAAAACAAAAATACAAACACATATTCGGCTAAATTATTATAGGTATGTTCTATGTAACACTTTTTGTCCGTAAATAAAAATTATACGGATAACAAAAACTTATTATTCCAGTTATGGTTTCGTACAAAAAGACAACTAGTGACTTCTAATGTGAATACACAATGACAAAACAGATATAACTTACGAATGTGGATGGATGCAGTGGAAAATAGTTCAAATACCGGCTGATAGTATAAGCCAGAAGCGTATGAAACCGACGCACGTGTATGAAGGGAGAGTTGAATGTAGAAGAAGCACATCAGATCTGTAAAGTTGGAGATATTTGACATTCCGTGCTATCTGCCGGTCATGAAGGATGCCTAGTGTGATGATACTATACTAATAATTAAAACAAAGGAAAAAACCGTACTGAGGAAATCTGGAACGCCACGGTATACTAATACCGGAAATAACTTTAAATTCACAACTAATCTATTGGCATCAAAGCCGCGAACGATTTATGAAGGCGCCAGAGTGATCAGTTGCATTAACATTTTTGGACGCATGTCAATAATGCACTTCTTTACTAAACACTGTGTAGCTAACAGTATAGGTTTCAATTGTTCTATTTTCATTCGTAGAGAAGAGAAAATAACTAACAGCAAGTTGATTACATATATAAGTGATGTAAGAAACATCATTGGACGTTCAGTTCAGTGTCAGTTCAATATTATATACCCAATATTGTTTCACATAACATTGAACTACTTTTTACTAATGTTTTTTCACTACAATGCTCTTCCCTTCTTCAGTTATTGCCTTTGTAACCGTATCGTTACCGTGCTATGCTTTTTGTTCTATGACTTCACTTTTATTATTATTTTGACACGTGAATAGTTGAGGACAGCTTTCATTTGTTATTATTCAGTAATATTTCTTAATGAATATGTTAGTTAGTGAATATGTTAGTTGGATTAACGTCAATGCGGTTGGCAAAGGAGTTAGGCGGTTTACATACTTGTCATCCGTTTGTCGTCTGCATAATGTAGTAAGTGCAACCTTTCAGGTAGGTACCGAATACAATTTGCTGCATAAATACTTATATAATCAATGTATAGAAATAAGAATCGTACGGAGGGTACAAATTACTCAATTTTAATTGTAGGGTTTTAAATATATTTTCATGATAAACGTATTTAGGTAAACTCATATTTTTCAATAATTTTCCGTCTACTCTGCGGTAACTGGGGTGGGGTGTCAAAGCGAGATGTGCGGTTGATTAACCCAGTACTGGCAACTTTGTGTTGGCGGAGCTGCGCGCACTTGCACTTTGATCATATCGTAATGTAGGTACTTACGTGTGTATGTCTTGTGGAAAATGTTAATAATGATATTATTTTATATAGCATATTTTAACTTTTTTTGTTGTTGTCAATTTAATTATAATTAATTGTTACTTATGTCATAGAGGGTTCAAATTAAATATTTCATAATAAAAGTAAATTGTAAAACACTTATTATTACACGCTTTATATTAGCTTGGGTTGTATCTACATATGTATGTATGTAACGGAATCTTTGAGCTCAATTTTCACCAATTTCCAGAAATCTGATTAATTTGGAACTTTGCAGTATCAAGGACCGATGATAATGCAATACTTAGGTATCGGTTTGGGGTAAAAGTAACCACAATGATGAAACTCTGAATTGATTTATTCTGTCAATAACTTAATTTTATTATAATTTTAATTTGAGGCCATGCATTATGATTGATTGTTCGATCTTCTACCACTGTAATATAATCTCTTTGTCATTAACAATTATTTTCTAGCTTTTAGTTCGATTAGCAATAAAAGCGTGATTTTTTAGTTTTTTTAAACTATTATTTATTTTGTGGATACTCTCTTTATTACCTACGTGTTTTATTTTACGCGTCAAATATTTACAGATAAATAAGTTGAAGTTCAAAGCATTAACAAGAAGTTGAAGTTTGTTTCGCAAACATTCTCAATGTGTGCAATAAATATTTATTTTAAAATATTACATATTGTTACTGAAATTCAAGGGCTTGAATTTTTAACGTAATTGTTGTGAGAATATAAATTACTCCAATGAAATAATTTCCAAGTCCAATCGGTAATAATAGTTCACTAAGACATTTATAAGATAAACTCTAATACTGAACAATCACAACTAACGGATTTCATTACTGTTACGCTAATATAAAATCAAATATACATAATATGTACATATATGAGTTTGAACTTTCTTGAAAACTCTACATATAGTAGTCCGGAAGCGGTGTTTGCTGAAAACTTGACTCACTGCCGCCTCGAACAAACATTGCAGTGTGCACACAGAAATATGAAACATGGCCGCGCTTGGCTTTGCAACTTACCTCGTTGCAACCGTGATATGATCAGCGCTTAGCCAGCTGGGACATTTCGTTTAGACTGCTAATGGTTGTAAATGGGTATGAATAGATTTATTGCATATTGTGTAAGAAGAAAAGCCTCCATCGAGAAAGCGCACATTCAAGAGTGGACAGAGACAGCTGGTGATGTAGGTGACGATGATGTGTTCTATAAACATAGGCATATTACCGAAAATTACACATTTTTTAGGTTTCAGGAGCGTACAAAAGGATAATACCTTTTTTTAGTAAAAATATCCGGAATAGCTTTACTAATTCGATTGGATGCCTTCGATAGAAAAATGTTAAAATTATGACGTGAATATCTCACCTCGAACCTTGAACGCTTTATTTAAATGCACCGGTTAGTCTTAACTTGTATTAAAACATCCGAAGCCAGCAGCCTCGCATTTATCGACTCGCGAACTTATTAATCAATCAGTTCAGCTAATAAGGCCGATAATCTAAATGGAGAACTATTTTCGAAACGGGAAACGACTAAAAACCTTGACCTTAAAATGGGATTTAATCGAATATTGAATTTGGAGTCACACGAACGCAAATCGAATTTAGAGCAGCTAGCTCGAGGAGTCGTTAAGTTCTGAGAGACGGAAATTAATTCCTTAATGATTAAGGGCACTTGCGACACTAACTTTTTGTGATTTTCATTTTTAAACCCATTCCATCCTTATTCCGTAAAATCAACAAACGGTTAATGGCAAAACATAAAACATTACTTTTACTATCTTTTTTATTATTATTATTATATCGTCACGTCAGGTTCCTTACAAGGTAGGCAGAGAGGTAGCCATCAAGGGCTCTCTATGCTCAAGATGCTCTCTGCCTTTTATTCTTACGGACCGGACGTGCTACTACATTTTTACATAGTTTTCTTCGTACACGAAAAATAGATAAAACTTTATTCTGAAGTAGAATATTTCTTTACTACTTTCCTCTATTGCTGATGCACTTTTCGGCATGAGACTTATGATAGTACGACAGTATGTGCTACTAATCGTTTAATGTTATCCATCTACCGATCGGTAAGCACAAAACACAAACTGTTACGATCAACTGATCACACACAATTCAGTGGCAGCGATGTGCACTAACTAAATGATAATAACTGAAGCGTTTATAATAATAGCAGGTGGATTTATAACGCGTTCCAGCGCTTTGTGCGTCCACAGTGCATATTGTATTTCGTCCGCTCTTCGATTACGTCATTCCATACGAGTTACTAATGCCCGAGTTAGCATTATATGCTATTGCTTTGTAGAACAATTCATTTAAAAGCGATGCACAATGTAACACTGCAGGCATGTATTTGTTTAATTGTTGTTGTATCATGCCTGTATTTCCTCAAACGGGTAGGCAGAGGAGTGGAGTAGTCCCATTTTTCACCAGGTAGTTATAGGGAGTTCAATTTAATAGGGAATAAGTCTAGTGCTACACACCGAGCATAAAACCAAACTTTATTATTTTATTCAAACGGTATGAACCAATCACATTAATTAAATATATTTAATATGCTGCCTGCATGTATATTTCTCGCTCGCCAAACCTCAGACATTCTGACCATATTGGAAATATTGTATCCATTCACCCGCAATTGGGAATTATATGTGGTAACTGGTATTATGCTTATTGAGCAAATAAAGTGGTGTATCAGGAATCTATTGTTTATTTCAACGCTGCGATTCTAAAAATATTCAATGGTTACATAATGTGAATTGATTTTCTGTCAATTTAAAGTGACCTAGAGAGTAGCCTAAGCGTTGCAAAAAAGGCGAATGTTAGATACACAGATACTGTGTAAATATTTTTGATTTTGGGCTAATGTCTTAAGATTCCTTCCTTAAATTATTCATTGAACAAAACTGAACCCGTACGTATATTTTACTATTAGAATATTATTCCGTTAAATATTCATTGCGCGAGTGTCCGCGATAATTGCATAAATTAATAATTGGACAGATTAGTCATTGCGCTCACTATGTTTGATGCTAATTTAGGTACTGCAGAATTATTGAAACGAGATAATTTCGATATTGTGTCACCTGTGTTTAAATTTCTACTCGTCAAATTAAATGTGTTAGCGCAATGGAACTGACTTTAAACAATACTGTTTGATCAATTACTTTATCTGATAAGTCTAAATGAATGTGTTGATTTATTAGAATATGTCACACAGTGCCCAAAATAATATTCGAATTGCCACCAAGCAACGGCGGGCAGATTTGAAACGTATGGGGGCTCGAGTATTGTTATCGTTATTTTGATATGAGTTCCTAAATTCTCTTCTAAAAACTTCCAATAATAGTTAACGACCGTTATAAGTTATGTCCATTAAGGTTCGACAGAGGTTCGTGTTGTATGACAAAATACTAGAGACATTTCAAAAATTTTGCAATGAGCTTATTAACATCCTTTCCTTATTGTTACATACATGATTAAAGTTATAGTCTACCATGCTGGTCAAGTGCGGGTTGGCAGACTTTACAAGCCTTATGTAACATGGTGGAAAACTTTTAGGTATCCGGGATTCCACACGATCATTTGCTTTATCGTCGCACCAAGCCATACATAATTTTAGAATGCACGTTTTATGTAAAGGGGTACGCGCCAGCATTTAAACTCAAGACCCCTACAAGGGAGGGTAAATTGTTACCAATTGGACTATCACTGCTGTCACTTGCAGTTTTTGATTAGGTGATCTCATTTGTATCATCTGTCAATGAGAAGTATTTTCCTTAGTGTAGGTATATATTTTTATCCTCTTGTGGTATTCGTTATAGCTGTTACGTACAACGGTTTGGTATTAGGCAACTGACGTGACTGGTAACACGTTCAGACTTAATAATGCAATGCACTCTTGAGCAAACACTAACACATACTATGGAGGTACGTAACTTTTCAATCGCACTGGCACCTAACAAATATTTTTAAATAATTCCCTTCACCGCGTTTCTCAACCGTTGTTTCCCGCGCCACAATTGTTAAAGAAGTACGCTATATAAAATGTTAGGTATTCTTTTTTTATTAATAAACTGAAGGATGTTGGTATCTCGATTGGAAGCATGTAAGATCTTTTGACTCAATGTATTAACGAAACGCAAAATATGTAGGATAGTTTTGTGCATATAATGTGTATATCTATGTGCTTTATTTACGAGGATTTGCTCATACAAGAAATAATGTATGTACCATCTTTACAATTTTCAATCCAACTGAAGTATCATCAAGAGGTTTCGATGAAGTTTCCTCCGAAAATTATCTTGAGAACTGTTTTCTCATTAATGTTTACTTTATGTACAATTTTTAACAAGCTGAATAATTACTCAATATTTAATTAATATAAAGCTATTTCATTTACAATATCATTCTACCATTAACTAAGTATTTTTTACTATACTTCGTTTTAATTAAATGTAAAAAGGTTTAATTAAATATAATTCCAGCTGTACTTGAGGAACATAGAAGGCGTTATTTCCTAATATTGGAATAGGCCTCTCCACTGAGCTCTATCTTCAGATTTTCGAATACAACTGCTGCCAGCCACTTTGCGTATACCTACCATATAATTACCTAATATATGACATATATTTTCTCTCTATTTATATTTTCTGCTATATCTATAAACCTCATTTAACAACGATCGAGAAGTACTGGCTAGGGTACTATTGAATATTTAATCTTGAAATTTGTAATATTGGCTTGGGGACTGGATCTGTACCCGCAGCATTGCATTAAGTTCATTATTTATTTCATAGCGGGACGTAAACGTATTTGGTGAAACATGGTAATGTACTACACTCCTTTGCCTACCTCTCAATGGACTACAGGCGTGATGTTTCGATATTATAAACTCTGATTATGCAATATTCAAATCATTTCTGAATACTCAGACATAGATATGTACTGCGAATTGCAAAGTACTGGTTACGTACAAACGACCGGTAAATAATGTATCTACAGTTATTTGAAACCTATTACGATATTCGGAAATTGTTTTTTAAATTTGGAATGTTGATCTGTTATCGTAAATACGGTTCTAGAAAATAGAGGAGCAACGAATAACTCAGCCATACTAACCGTATTTCTAAAATTTTTATGGACATTTAAGAATTGTTACAGTTCTCCAATCAGATTATAGTTGTATATGAAGATTCGCGAAATTAATTAGTCTAATTCTTTACTACTATACTTTAGGGAATTCACTAGTGGAAGTTCGGTCTTCGTTTATAAATAAATGTACTCCGGCCTGTTACTGGATTTCGGCTCAGTTCATTATCCCATTCGGTATTACCTTTTATTTGATTACTATAAGGTTGTCAAAGTGTTCAATAGTCTCTTTTTTGTGTATTTAAGAATTTTGTCATACCATTAAATATAATTCTTAGAAATAAAAACTTGTCTCCGAAACCGGCGTTGCGTAGGTATATGAAGAGAATGACGGACATATCAAAAGTAAAGTTTGTAAGTATACAGATATTTGAATTTTACCTAACTCGTGAAGGACCTAGCGTGACGATGTTAAATAATAATGAAATGAAAGCGTTACATGAAAAGTACAGAAGAAATTAGACAGATCTTGTTATACCTATGTTACGTATAGATCACGTAAATCCAAGCCGTAATGTGTTTCACTCGGCTCCAGATGCGCCGTCCCTTGAGTCTCGTTACAGCTTGTTATGTAGTCCGTTACCGGCCCTTTAGCCAATGCGAGCGTCGGGCTCCAACCTTCCCCTTACAAATAGCACTTTAAGTCATATAGGTAGTTACTTTATTAATAGGATTTTAACGACCTCGAAAAATAAATATATCTTTTGAAAATAAGTGATTTTTTTTTAAATGTTTTTGACATTTCATTGCTGTGAGCTGTTCGAAAACCAGTGTCGGTCAGGCCCCATGACCTAATGAATTATTAAAACTACCAATAACTTTCATATAGCTTTTTAAGCTAAATGGCATAAATCTGCTTTTTTACTCATAAGATTTTAGTCCGAATATTTTACCAAATTATGTAGACCGTGCTTCAAACCATTATTATTGTAACCTCACGCCCTTTACCTTACGAGGCGGGCAGAGTACGCTGAACGTTAAATATCTCTATCCTTACAGAGCTGACCTGCTTTTACTACATTGAGCGTTCTCTTTATACTCGCACGCCTGCGCCGGTTTCCACTCCACTACATTGTTCTTTTGTAAACATGAAATCTTTAACTATTCTAATCGTGAACTTATCAGTGCAGCAAACGCATTGTAACATTGCTTGGCTGAGAATTTCGTGTTTATCGTAGAGGGAACGTCGAAATTATCTGAAATATGAATTGCAGGCGACATCTCCTTGTATAAAACATCATTTAATGATGTTTAAATACATATTTAAATGAAGTTTTTATTATACATATTAACGAATGTCACCAACTTATGTATTTAAAAGAAGGCATCGTTCTTACCTACTGCGCTTAGTGTTTAGCGTAGCTTTCCGCTAATTATAAAAAAAATACTATGTATTATTGGCTTATTATTGCTTTGTAAACACCATTAAAGGTGCTCGAATTTTCTTAACAGGTAACATTTATTTACCCTTTTACATTTTTTCCTTCATTATCCATATTTCTAACCAAAGATCACCCGATAGTTATAGTCATTAACGATAAGAATCCCTTTCGGATTTTGTATATAGGTATGTACATTATTTGTATTTTGTATGCTATTATATCATAATATTTGTCCATATATTATATTCACGTCACAATTTGTTCAGTATTAGTTGGTCATGCTCATATTGCTAGCTTTGCGGAGCTTGGAATAACACTCTGCGGATCCGTCGACCTTTCTGCCGGTACACAAAATTAAAGTACCTATATATTGTGGCCAGTAAGGGTAGATCTATTGTACATATACAAAAGTGTAACACAATATTTTCCTGCGCCGCGATAATGCCAAGGAGAGCTTTGGTCGACCTCAGCGGCCCCTACCGCCGACCTAGTAACAATTGTTGATAAATTGCCTACTAAAACCGTCACGATATCGCGAGGGGAAAACGCTATTCAAACGAAAACTAAATATTGATTAAATTACCTATAATACGCTAATATATTTTGATACGAATAATGATATGACGCAAATATCTCTTCCTCATTTGCTTACTTACCATTTAGGTACAGTACGCTGTAGGTATTTTAAGAATAGGTCGTAGTGTAGTTCATATCTCATATTGATCTGTCTAATATTTTTTTTTTAAAGACAATCACTTGACCATGTATACCTACTTATAAGGATGTGCATTGTTATAAAATATTAAATAATATTAAAAATAAAATGAAAGTTTATAATTTAAGTTAACATATTCACCTTAAAAATATCTCAGTACGCATTCAGTGTTACTAGGCCAGGTAGTTTTGCTAAGGGGCTGCTTGCGAGGTGCGAGCGCTGCTTCAGCTCCACGAGTGTGTACTAAAATTAATTGCGCTATTGTCTCAAGGCGACGGCAGTTCACGTTGGCTTTCTTTTCTCTTTACATTTAAATAATCATTTTTAACGTTAAAAATATCTTCCGAGATACTCTGTTCATGTACGTGTAGCTCTGGGGTCAGAGTATTCTACGCGAGGTCCGAGACCGGCCAATAAGTTCACGAGTAGGTATCTACCAAAATTAACTACGCTACCCTTACAATATGATACAATACAAGGTGACGGCAGTTCAAAAGAGCTTTCGATTTAAAATTAATTTTAGATAACAATGTTGGTGTTGCGACCGTTACGTCATATCTTTTGTTACATTTACTTTTGCAATTGGGAATGAAGTGTGTGTACGAACAACAGTAACACAGATACATCTCGTTCATACAAGTGAGCTAGATTTATGAACATGTCCAATTAATTTGAAGAGACTTCGCGTAACCAGGAACCTTGCCGCGGTTACAACAACATTTCATGAAAAAGAGTGTTTCAATATAAAATTCTACGCTGCTTTTTAAATATAAATTACGGGCGGCTATAAAAATATAGATCTTAACTTTCTATTGCAGTTTTATTTACGTAATACAATTCGATTTTCCGCGACCTCGTCGTTTTTAGTTGTATGATTCTTCTTATTTGTTTCATATAGATACGAAGATCCATATACGATTTTTATACATGTGTCAGCTAATAGAGAGTTAGGTATTAACATATTTGATTTAACCAGAAATAAACATTTTTAAAGTTAATAAAATTGGATATATACAAACATAGTAAGTGGTAAAATGATAATATTTTAATGAAGTGACTGCCTAAATAAAACGCATATAAAATTCCTTCTTCCTTTATTATACCTCCTATCTTCTTTTCTTTCTTCTCCCTACCTACCGCGTAACACTTTAAGTGATGATATAGCACTGAAAAACAAACTTTAAAAAATTACAAATATAGCGAAATATGAACGGTGAGAGCAATTCAAAACACTGAAGCGTGCTTGTCATTGACATTTGTATACGTGTATTGATTGTGTTCACCTTTCTCGCCAACAGCCGTCGGCCGACCCCGGGGTCGAGTCGCGAAAACGCTGACAAAGGAGTATCGACGCGGACGGCTCGCCTCCGTATTACATAATGAAATAATGACGAACGGATGAGTCAGGCGTTTGTTAACAATCAACAATATACAATACGTATTTTAAATAACCTTTTCATCTTTCTAACTGAAGATTGTATGTGACGAGTTTTAAAATATTGAAAAGGAATTATGTTTCAGTTAAATTGCCATAAATCATTATTAAATTTATTTGGCGTACAAGAAAGAAGTAACAGTGTAGTGGTTTGAAATTCAGTTTCACTCTTATCGCGGATATTTTTACAAATGTGCATTTGGCAATTAAATATTAGTTGCACTTACTACACATACCCAACTATACTGTTTACCTATATACTGGGTATTGGAGCAACGAACTGGCGATCAGATCTATTGCCAATTAGTGTTAATTAACTTTTTAGTTTTTCTCTTATCGATGTATGTTTAAAGCCATGTTATATTAGACTAACGCTAACAATCCTTATTTTCTATTTGAGTTCTAATAGAACAATTTTCTTTGTCATTTGTCTCGTCTTTCGTTTTTATTGCATTTCTTAAAGAATTTTTCATCCACATCTAAAAAGCCGCTTGAAATGAATTTTTTTTATAGAACAGTAACAAAAATTGAGCTCAAAAGTTATAAGTATACAAATATGTTATGACACTAGCGACAAAGTTGAATTGTAGGAGTTCGGGAAGTTATTTTCTTGTTAGGACAATATTTAGCTTACACCATAATATTACTAAATATAAATTCAAATTCAAATGTCATTTATTCAAAATTGGTTCAATAGAACACTTTTTGCACGTCAAAATGAAACTACC
>DWMF01001298.1:0-11787 GCA_018244815.1 Parelbella polyzona | reverse complement strand
GGTGGTGAGCCTATTGTCATACACCGGGCACAGACTCTCGAGTCACTACTAGAACTACTAAATTAGAATAGTCCAATCGTACCCGACCCGGGATTTGAAATCAGGACCTCCCTATCGGCAGTCGCGCTTGCAACCGCTCGACCAACGAGGCAGTTAAGTTAAATTTTAAATATTTTTATTTACTACAACGAACTTACAACAGCATTGTTCAGACTGTAAAGCTGATATACTCAGACCAGAAGTGAAGGTAAAAGGTACTTTCAAACATAAAAGTAAAAAAAAAATTATTTTGAATTATAGTTAGAAAGAAGACACGTCTTGGAGTATGGCAAATGCTTCAAGTACAATATGCTGACATGTTTTATTTCTTATGAACTTGACATTTGTACGTCAACTAACGTTTCCTAACGTTTACTAATCAGTTTAAAAAAATCTAGTAGTCTTGTATAGAAACTATTTCTGTACCCAATCAATTATTACAAATATATTTAAAGTAATATCACGCCTCTAATGCCCGAAGAGGTAGGCAGAGGGGTGTAGTGGATCTGTGATGATTTTTATTGGATAACGTAAATAAATTCTAGACGTTCTCCAGATGTCGCACGAGCCTGGTGGATGTATGTTAATGAACTATACCAGAGTTGAAATATTAAAAACAGGACCGAATTGTCAGAAAAGAGAAGTATGGTAACCTCACTCTACTTACAATTAGAATCGTATGCGTTCTCACCTTTAAGCAGTCGGTGGCTTATTGATTCTGTCAAAATTAATTCAACTTTGAACACAAATCAATTTCAACATAATATTAGCTGTCAGTGCACGTCAAATTATGGTTCTTAATTGACGATACGTTTTCTTCTTTCTCACGTCTGCGCATGACCGCTGCGTTTTGTTGCGTTATTACGCTTTATGATACAGCATTCTGTCTAAATTCATAAATTGTATTGTATGTTTTGTAACATTATTGTATTAGGATTACTAGCAACCCAATTTTTAGTACATACTTTAAAAAATTACGTTCCCTTTTATGCATTAAAAAGTAGCGACAAGCTTTGTAACTTATTTTACATTTAAATTTATAATAATTAAATAAGTAATAGTAGATAGTGATTGTTATTATTATTAATCTAAACCAGGTTTATATTCAATCTTTCAATGTTTCAATACGTTAAATATTTTCATCAGAAATAGTTAGCGATCAGTCGAGATGAAAATATCATAAACATAAAGTAATTTTGAGAGGATGTAATATATTACCAGGCAAGTGAATTATACGTCTGTGCAGGCGTTCCTCGACGCCGATCGGAAGCAATTAGCAAGCTGAAATGTATACCGAATGTATTTAATGATCATTTTTATTGGCACAGTTTAATAACTTTTTAATATACTTCCAACGTTACTATATGCTTTGTTTTCTTACAAATATTCGTATATAGTTTCTTTATCATGGTGTGATTATGTATGTGACAATTGTTAGAGATTTCAGAGAATTATGTGGCAGCTTTAATGTGTATTATTTGGATTGCAAAGAAAGAAGGAAATGTCTTCTGATAGCATCCTGAACCGACCCTATTATTAGCATTACATACTAAGCAAGATTATTATTTATTGATCTTAGAATAGTGAAGATATACTAACAAAAATCGCTCAAGCTTAAGAATAGGGATCAATTCTTTAGAAATTTGTTGATTTACTTCAAGCATAATTGGGCCTTTAATTGAAATATTAATACGTGGAAATATTTTCAGACAGATCACTGGATACTTCAGCATTGAATCTGATTTAAAAAGTCTTATTTTGAATCACAAGCCTGTATTGTATAGGCATGTTTAGCTAGATTTTAATAATAACGATAAATCAAAGTCAATTTTCAACCAGACAGAAATTTAAAATCATTTTAAAATGAAAGCAGAACTGAATTAAAATGATTAATAACGATGAACTGAAATTTTATCTTTCTCAAACAAAAAATAGGAATAATTTTAAATTGAAAGCTATACTAAAGTCAAGAAGAGTCGATAGTTATAACTTTCGTCCAGCGCTCAGGACCGGAGAGGAGCTTATTATGGCGGCCACCTAAGGAGTGACTTCATCAATCTCAGTGACCAGTTACGAAGGACCTTAACAAAGAATTATGGGTCTTTATGTATGCTCGCTACTATGTAGTAGAATTATTGCCTCAATTTAATGACCGCTCGGTGATTAGACATTGGCTTTCCACGGCTATTGCACTAACGAATAAATCATGTTTAAAACAACAAGTACCGGTCAATTGCTGGACATGTTCTTCAATATATATTTTTATGTCCGGCAAAAACCTCTACAATAAACCGTCGTGGTCCGACGTTTACCTATTCGAATTGCAAAATTATTTAACAATAATTATACATATTAACAATTGTACCACTATTAACCTTTGGCGTTGTTTTGATCATTGGCAACATATACCTAAGCTCAATAGTTGTGTAAAGAAAAGTATAAAATATAACGATATTGTTATAAAATCTTATATCTAGTTTTAACAAGATAACAAACAGATTAACTATAAGCACTTGCCCCTGCAATCATTTCCTTGAGTCGGCTATTACCTTTACGTATTCTCCTTACGTCGCGTTCGCCGAAAGTCAATTGACATACTCATCTGCTATTACGACAGAACCGACGTCCAACGTTGACCCACACTCCGTCCAAAATAAAGTTGATGACCAGCAATGTTATTTATTTGTTAAGTAATTTATATAAGGTTAGTTACTGTTTTATTGACCGTATTAAATCAAGCCCCAATAAGGCAGCCATTCATGTTTATTTTTACGAAGTTTCTGCTCGGTATGCTCAATAAATTATCAACGTGGTCACTTTTATCACGGGGCTACGGTATCATTTATCAGACGCTACACTTATATGGACTGTCCAGCAGTATTATTTCGTTCTGAATTTCTTTTTCTATTGCCGTCAAATGAATTTTAATATGTTATGTACCTATATCTCACAATGTGTTATTGAACTATTCATAAAGTTGATTGATAATATGGTAACCTCTTTGAGGCTTGAGTAAGTTCAAATTGTTGATACCTTACATTCACCCATTGGATTATGAATCACAAATTATCCACAGTCTGCGTTTTCTGTATCATTATCAAGCATCATCCCTCGAGGTCAATAGTAGAATTCTTACTGTTTAATAAACTTAATACAGGTATTTCATAGACAACCTCTTTTTGGCCATTCTCTTTTTATTTTCGTTCTTGCTTAGCCTTATTGCAATGTTTCGAGTCTAAATCAATACATTACAGAGAGGATTGCCAGAATTTTTGCAACTCTTTCTATTCTCGACGGCAAAATGTCGCTATTTAGAGTTGTTACAAATCAACTTGGATTCTGCACTTCATTGGTACGCTACCCTGTTCGGTAATATAAGTAGATAAGGTCTGCACATAAAAGGAATGCCATTTAATAATTCGTTATTTCTGAATTTCTTTTTTTTAGCGTTTTTTTAGCGTTTATTAATAACTTTAAACGCCGTGTCGCATCTATAAGAACCTTTCGCGATCCACAAATTGGTCCATCTTACTTGGTTTTATTGATTGACAAATGCAAATTTCAATTGCGTTCCCGTGATTGGACCCAGGCATTAGCTCTTGCTGAAGACCAACGAAATTAATTAACATAGATTTCATATTGACTTAAAATATTACTTCAGTCGTGAGTATAGCTTTGTATTTCATATTACATTATTCGTGGAAGTCAGTTAAGTAAATATTCATTAATATTCGCACTTATTAAATCATCTTACAAAATGAGATAGTTGTATTTGTTGTTTTTAATGACTCTTTTAATGATCTACCTAAATAAATCCGAACTCTGATCGGGAGATCACAACAAAAAAACAGAAAGAGATCCTGACATTTTGTGTTAATTAATTAATTTAGAATTTATTATCAAGTTGCAACGCTAATAAGACGGATTTGAATATGGCCGAGCACCTCCTAGCGAGGATATAAATCTTCTCATAAGTTTTTATTAGACCCCAAAAAATCTCTGATCATGACGAACCATTCATGTGTAATTGGGTTCAGCGGCTCCACATAAAATATGAGTTCATGAGGCTTGAGAACGTTTTATAGAGAACATAAATACTTTATTGTGTTTTTGTCCGGATCCCTTCATGCTGCAGTATGTTTATACTTATTTCGTCGAAAATATCGTGAAAAATGTTACCCAGGCCGCTTTGTTCAGTTATATCGTGTGTAATGCGAGGATCAAACAAATTAAAGTCGAAATTGTGTTACAGAATGATGTAGCAAACGTCTTTTGTGATGTAAATTACTCGTCGGACACTTCTTTAGAAAGTTTTCACGCCTCTGTTGTTATATAAAGCATAACTGCAATTCAGGCTAAAGACAAAGGTGTGAGACACGGAGGCAAGTAATATTGCCATTCAAAATTTTCCGAACGAGTTCCACTTCAGGTGAGGCTCACTTAACCATAAAATTACATTGTCCAGCCGACATTGTTGAGTGGCAATGAACTGCACTTTGACATAAAATCGCTTTGAGCGTTATAAATCCATTTAATTACCTTAATAAAGAGTGATTGAGGAATTTGATAGGAGAACCATCATTTTATTCTCCTATGTATCTTAGGAATAGTCGTTAAGATCTTTATGTTTTGCTAGAACGCGGCTTGCGGTGCTCCTATACTGCTGGGTTCTTGTAGTTAGAATTATATTTATAACGGCTACGTTAACGAGCTCCTGCAGAAGGTTGTGTTCAGAAACATGTGTTAATTTTTCCAGTACAACGGGCGCTAAGCAAAAGCGAACAAATTGCACGGTTACCGTCGCTAACAATGTGAAAATAATTACTTGAACGGGATGTTTCTTAAAAACTCACTTTCTATCAGACTTTATTATAATACACAGTACCTTTGTCAATCAGAAGCGGTTAAGTCTACATTTTGTGGTTGAAATAATAACCCTCGTTAGCTTCGACAATGGGAATTGGGAGATATGTAAATTCGAGAAAGGATCGGCCACAAAAAATCCAGGCTCACGTGAGCAACAGGTGCAGTCGTGATTCCTGATAGCAGTGTTTGTTATGTAATTTATGACGTAAATCTGGCAGTATACTTTCTATTGGACTTTTACCACCGAAACCGCAACTTTCGATTTTACCCTTTTATTATCCAATTTATTTTGTTCCACAGGACGTCGGCGGACTGCACCTAAATTTACGAACTTACAATTAGTAACAGGTTACCGTATATTATTGTCTATTAAAACGACAACGATTTGAATAAAAAATGCCTTAATATAGATACAATTTAGACTGTATTTATTTTCATCCAATACTAATGACTAAACGAATTGCAATTTTACGAATCATTTTGTCGTTGAAATACTAATATGACATTGTAAATGCATGTACACAGCCTTACTTTTGCCTAATAGTGATAAATTGTATTATATGTACAAGCATATTAGTGAAACATCTAAAAGATCTCTCCAGTATCATCAGAACATATCACAAAGGGTGGGAATGCAGTGGAACATAAATCAAAGACTCCGATTCGCGTTCCTGTACCCGATGAAAGGTCGCAATCGGCTTAGTCGTGCTACCAGCTCGAAATAAAAGCGCACGCAGCCTACCGGCACCATTCGAGCACAATACCGTGCAATCAGCGACACGTCCTATATTTCATGCTAAAATAAAGATAACTCCTGTGAACGATATTTGCCAAGTCTTAAAGTGCTCTTCACAGTCATATCTGCGCTCACTTCTTGTTTTCTGCTATTGCTTGCCAACGAGTAAATTATGTTTATACGTCAGAGAAAGGATAATAATTTTATTTACACGGTACACAAAAACGAGAATTTTGGAATAAGTGATTATTCATGATGTGAAATTTACTTTAGAAAGGTTGCGGTGAATCTGTTAAAATACTAGAATATTTTAAACGGAAGGTTTGTTAAGTATTGTAAAGAATATTTAACGGATTTAGTGTTATTCATTCAATACTGTTGTTTAACGTGAGTTAATAACATTTTTGAACTTTAAACAACAGTATAATATATTATTATTATTATACTGTTGTTTAAAGTTTAAAAATGTTATTAACTCGTTTTCACGATCATCATCATATTTACGATCGTCCTAAGCTGCCATTTGCCTGCTCGTTTGATATTCTTTACTCTTACAACAACAATCACACAACGATTTAAGAGACACATAAATATCGATAACCATTTACAATTTTTCTTGTGTATTAGCAGTATCTTGATAATTTTGACCCACCATGTCACGGCATAAAGATCAAGTATCTCAAAAATTTTGCACACAGTAAAGAGACCATTTATTAAATCTCTCTTATTTTAAACATGTTGAATACATCCGTAACATTGTTCACATAATTACAACTGACTGTTTGAACCGCGGAAAAAGTGGTGGGTGGTGGCTAGTATAGGTAATAAATGTGTAATAAGGCATAACTGCGGCAGCGCAGGCGCAAGTGGCGAGGCGGCTCGTACATCATAAATCCTGGCCAGCGATAGCACCCACGCCGCGCATCCCAGAAGCTCCCGATAAACGCACAGATATAACATTTCATTATTATATACGCTTTCCGCTTCTATGCCCATAGGAAACGATACAGGGGCAATCATTCGCGATGATATTAATGTTTGTGATTTATATTGAAGATGCGAGTAGATTACTATTCTTGTGATCTTAATAATATACACATAGATACATCTTCACGCCAGGATCATTGAAGGGCAGGCAGAGAGCGCCGTATGCCAAATATATTATCCTTAAATTGATTCAAATCAATAATATTGTAATATTTCTTAATAGTCTTATGCAGACTGGCTTTGTATGGGAAAGTTGTTAAAAGTAAAATGAAGTTATATTTATTGGCTATCTAATGTTTCATGAAAACTGCAACCGTCCGAAATTAATATACCTAATGTAAAAGTAAAATTACATGAGTATAAAAGTAAGCAAATTATTTCAATAATAATTAACAAATGGGATATCGGTAAAAATTATAATTTTATTTTTTATCGTCCAGGAAAATTGATTGTA
The DNA here is from genome assembly GCA_018244815.1 of Parelbella polyzona. Classification (NCBI taxonomy): domain Eukaryota; kingdom Metazoa; phylum Arthropoda; class Insecta; order Lepidoptera; family Hesperiidae; genus Parelbella; species Parelbella polyzona. Next base: position 4,705 of record DWMF01001298.1, on the reverse strand, counting down.
AGGAAATAATGGACGTTACAGGTTGTTCGGATGTTACTCGTAGATATGCCGATTCATTGCCGTACGTTACGCGGTCACTAGTTTATTGCAGTGTGGAGTGTACATGATGTAAGCGGGCTGCTAGGGTGTGAAATACAACACTTGATATTGTGTATGTTCTATAGAATACGTTCCAGTCTTGTTTAGGATTTTCCTTTCTGTCGATTAAATCATGTTATTTTTTAAAAGTACCTGCAACCAACACAATATAGGATCAAATTAAATTCAAAGAACGGATTTACATAATTATATGTATAAACAAAAGTGCAGGGGAATAAAAGTGCCCAGTAAATATACTGTATGTATTTTTTTCTAAATAAAAATTTACGGCTGCAGTCCTTGGCAGTCCAAGTCGACATACTTAATAAAATGGCTTGATATTAATTACAACGATGTTGGCGATTATCTGGGGGTGAATATTTAGGCGGGAACAATCATTAAAAGTAAGCTGCACATGAAGCATACGTAAATATATATTCCTATTAGACAATAATTGTATTGGTTAGCACAGAGCACACACGAATTTAGCAATAAATTTTATAATAGTCGGAAAAAACATCAAATCGCTTTGCGACTGGGCGGACTACCATGCGTTGTGATACATTAGTTACCCATGCGTTATAAACTAGTTTTAAATTGATTGCAACATACGCAACCTATTTCTTAAATACAAACACAATATACCTAACTATAACTCTTTGGCAATAGCAGTTGTTCAGTGCAATGGTTCTCTTTAATTCCGAGATTAGGAGATACATAAGTACTTTGTATAATATAATCATATTAAAGGTTTGCGTTTTTTATGCGTAATTGAATATGCGTAACGTCGCGCATGTGATCCCCGAAAGGGTAGGCAGAGGAGTGGAGTACACTCCCACGTTTCATCAGTCGTAACTAGTGAAACTTATTTACGTCTTACGATGGAATTTTATTTTAATTCATGATGTTCTGTTTTTTATACCTACATCAACAATAACTGTCTGGCTATACAACTGATGATGTACGGATGGTGAATGTGTTGTCCCGAGCACATGCCACGATTCTTATTTTTGCCACATCGTCTTTACTCATAGATTTTCATATTTTTTAAATAACTTATTAGAAACCTGTTGAAGTTTCAAGATCTTAGTTCTTCTACATTTTGAAAAACAGTTTAGATTCATTTAATGAATATGAGAGAATATTACAAAGAAATAATTATTCGAGTGAAGAGTAAAATCATTAAAATGGACACAGAAGATTCTTAAAAATTATTGACACACTGTTAAATTCCGTCACTAATTTTATAAAAGAGGAACTATATGTACATAGTCTCTCATCTACACGCTTCTGTTATATACATATCTACTTCTCTAATATACGCAATAAAGGTACAGAAATTATTAAAAAAAAAATACATAGAGGATGATAAGTATGTACGTATCCGTTTTAAGTAACTTTGCCAATATGTAGGAAACATTTAGCATGACCGGAAATGTATTGCACATAATTATTATGATACACCTACTACGTATTGGAAATTGATGTCTTTATACTACCGTGCCTATAAAATACCATGCAATAAAAAAATGTGTTGTAATCTGCAGGTGACGAGCGGCAGTTGATGGATGTCTTCTTCCCAAACCTTGTTTCGTCCCAAGGACTTTTTTGCGTCATAACTGTGACAAGTTTATATGTACGGTTTAAGGACTTAATACATGTTGTGCTTTGTAAGGAATACAGCGATAAACGTAAGTTTAGAAGTTAAATTTGTATATGTATGTATGTATATCACAATATGTTTTTGAACTGACATTAAACTTATTGTAAGTTGTAAACTACAAATATAACTTAAAGTAATGTGAGCCATTTTTGAGTAACTGCCTGTTGTATATAGATTAGGTACTTAATGTTGTGATAATTATGTCTTCATCTGGAATCTAAATCCCGATCCAGACGCGACGAGTCGTCTTTTGCAACATTACAATTTGTTGTTAGAAGCGTCTTGATACTTTCTCAGAATAAAAACATGTGATAGTTTTGTCCTTAAGTAACACTTTGTAGATATAGATTTAGTTAACAGTTACGATAACTTCTTTGTTTGTTATAGAAATAAAATAAGACATACTGATGCTTATAGATTTAAGATAATAAACTTTATACGTGTTAGACCACGTATCGATATAACATATCGTTTACAGATAACGAGATAAAAGTTAATTTTAACATCGGAGAAATATTAGAAATATCATGTCATCTTATCGTGCCAATAGCTTCACCGTATTAAGCGGACAAGTCGGTGTCGTATATGTACATGATGAGCTATGAAAGTGAAACTTCATTTATAAATTTAAAAAAGTTGTTTGTTTTCATCGGCTATCTGCCTGTAAAAAATACTACAAATATTTAATGTATTTTACTATAAATCCTCATAAGGTTTGTTAAGAAAATATTAAGTATTTTAGTAATATATAGGGAACTAGTTCCAGATATTTTTATTAATGGAAAGTACCAAACAAGCAAGCAACATTTGACATTTGCAATAGATAAATAGAACTGTTATTGACAGCTGTATGTTCAGTTATTATTTCTTTTTAATTAATTATTGTTAATTGTCAATAATACTGTAGGATTTTAGGAAATTTATCCAGTTAGTAAGTGTTATTACGAATACAAGTAGTATAAGTCAGTTTTTGGGCTATTCGAAGTTTATCGCAAACGTTCCTGTTTCTGAAAAACGAGATGGTTGCTTCTAGTATATATGTAAATAGTTGCAACCACAACGTCATGACCAAGTCACAAATTATCAAAATAAATTGTGTTTCAAAATAGTTTTGTCGGTGACATTCTGTCGGGCAAACCGTAATACATGAACTATTACAAAACATCTTGAACTTTCTGCCATCTTTATAAAATCAAGGAATTTCAGCTTACGAGTTTGTCTACTATATATTAACTTGTGTTATGATTTAACTGAAAAGCAGTCTAAATATATTACTTAGATTACTTATCTTATGGTCCCCCTTTTTAACTAATATTAAAACGCGAAATGTACGAACGAAACTACAAGAAAAAAATCTAGGTTACAGTGAAAGGATCAAAACTATCGATTCTTTATTTCAACCTAACTACCTGTGTCATTCACCGTTCAGTCACAGGTCGCTACGTTGGTTTAAAAAACTAGAAAAAACAGACAGGTCGACAAAAAAAAACCCTCTTTCAAATGTAAATCGGTGCGGCCGACAAAGCAAATTGTCACAAATAAACACTGATACGCTGGGTTTTTGTGAAAGTTTATAAAAACAGCGCATCGGCAAAGGGTCAGACTGAACCAATCAATCTAAGATAAAATTTCTTTTATTGATTTTTTGTCGTCCATTTTTAAGTTTGTCTCCCATTGTAACTCTGATCGTTATCCGTGAGAATCCCGATCTCATACATGATGTTTCCTGTCACGATGCGTTTCAGGATCATGCAAGTAATTTTATACGCTAATTAATGAAACGCACAATTACTAAAGCGTGCTGAGGATTGCAGGGAAATAGTAAATTTTGCCTCTTTATTTGCAACCCCTGTAATCTTTTATGTTATGGTGAACACGCTGTTATCGAGTATAAAAGTTTAGTAATTATTCAGACATTACATAGGCACTGGAGATCAATATTTTAGTCCTAGAACGTATCCACGATCCGACGATGGATGCTTTTCTTTTTGTTATATTCAAATGATAAAAAAGATAAAAATGAGCTTTCTAATGTTTTTTGACTAAATTGCTGTGCATTGAAAATATTGTACAGATAATAATCGCTAACAGGAAAATCTTGGATTAAAATATCGAACAAAGCGTTAGAAATGACAAAGTGATATTAAAATCTATGTTTTGTCAGACCAGAGTACGAGAACGTAAAGAATCATTTAACTCACTGCACTTTTTAAGGATCACAAAACATTTTGATTTCGTTGAAAGAGCAAGCAAATTCTAAAACTGGGAACCAACTTTTTATTAAAAGATAAGAAGCGTAGTTTTAAGTTACTCGAATATTATTATTGATTATTTCGGGTCAACGACTTCGTCAAATAAAAATGACAAAAATTTGATGTCGATCTCGGAGCAAGAATTTATTTACTATTATAAAAAACTCAAAATTGATTTAAAACAATCAAAAGTTCGTGTTTATATTTAATGGATAAGTAAGTAATTAACTAATTAATTACAATGGACATCTAATTTCAAAGTTAATTGCATTCCATCAATCTTATACCTACTTATGTTTGCGATTCTGTAATAACAGGTTGTTAAATTTTAATAGATATAAGTACCTAAGAAGTTCCTACTCATTTCAACAGATATATAAATTGTCATTCAAGGATTATATTTCAAAACAATTCCTACTTATAGAAAGCCAAGGTCTATAAAGGTCTATAACCGTATTGTAATAACATGTGAATTTTCGGAAAATAAAATTTATTCCATCTAAATGTCAACTGTTAGGAATTAGAATCGAATAGAATAGTATCGAAGGAAAACAGCAGATTTTAATTCTTCTCTTTGTCTCGAGGCTAAGTAATTTAATGGGTCTCGCAATTCCTGTTCGATAGTCGATTTTACAAATACCGCCTGCTCCCGGCGTTATTACGAGCGCTGAGGAAAAATGTTTCAGGCCTCCTCCAGTCACTTTGAGAAATC
>DWMF01001297.1:0-11801 GCA_018244815.1 Parelbella polyzona | reverse complement strand
CCGCCTCCTCGTCGTACGCCTGGTAGCCCGCCTTGGCCTTTTTGCGTTCTAGAATGTTCTGTGACGAGAATTTTTTTTATTTATTATGATAATGAACGATGATCGACCCATTTATCATTCCAATGTTGGAATATGGGTCGCCGCTAATATTGAGAGGGTTGGCAGACTTCACACACCTTAGAATTACTTTTTTCGTGTAAATTCTAAAATGTGCAGGTTTCCTCACGATGTTTTCCTTCAACGTTGGCAATTGACATTTAAATTTAAAATGCATTTTTGTAAAGAGGTGCGCGTCATGGATTTGAACTTAGCATGCCCGGAATGGGAGGCTGAATTCTTAACCACTAGCTTATCAGTGCTATTTTTTACATGTGACATTAAAATAATTGTCTTCGCCGTTCTTTTTCTAGTAATAGTGATGGGGTATAGCGGAAGGCTCTCCTAAGTATAGAAAATAATAATCTGCAACGCTAACTAATGTTAAGTAGTATCAAATTTTCATTTAAGAATTAGGGAATACCAGATGTTACCTTCTTGTAGCGCTCGTCGTCGACTAGGTTAACGTTAACGAGCACGTCCTCGTTGTCTTCAGCCAGCACCTCCTTGTCAGCCAGCGTCAGCACCGTCTCCTGCTCCTCCGCCAGCTATAGTAGTGTCACTTAGTAAACGATAGTATTTAACATTACCCCGTAATATTACGATTTTGATTGTAAAAGAATTTAATTAATAATCTTGAAGTAAAAGGAGACTGCTTCGTCGGTCGGTCGTTGACTGTCTCGTTGGTCGAGTGAAAGCGAGCGCGAATACCGATCGGGAGGTCCTGGGTCGGGTATTAATGATTTTTTCTAATTTAGAATTGCTAGTAGCGACTCCGGAGTCTGGAACCATGCCTGGTGTATAGCAATACGCTAATCACACATTTCATGGGACGTGAACGTAACTGATGTAACTTGGGGGGGGTGTACTATACTTCACCGCCTGCCTGCCCCCCCCCCCCTTCCATCGGGGATTACAGGCGTGATGTTACGTAATGTTACGCTTCGGTCGGTGTACTGGTAGAAAACATGACTGCCATTCGGCAAATCTCGGACTCTTAACTACAGGAGCAGCACGGAGGTAACATTTATGTCCGGGTATTGCAAAACGTTCATCGTCTAGTCCACGACACACATAACAGGTCAAATACGGGACTGCCTCACTTCTCTGCAGATCCGTTCGTGGAAACATTGTGACCGTAACGGTAAACGTGGAACTTTCGTGACGGTAAGTTAAAAGCTAAGACAAGGAAATGAAAAATTATGTAACAAATGGCTTGAAACAAGTGAATGTCGCAAAGCCCGCGCGGGAGGGCGGCGCAGCGGGCGGGGCACGTACCGCGGCGGGCTCGTGCGCCACGCGCAGGCCGTGCAGCTGCGCGCCGCCGTAGGCCGCGCCGCGCTCGGCGCTCGCGACGTCGGCCACCAGCGCCGCCACGCCGAACGCCTCGTCCAGCTCGTCCAGCAGCGCCGCCTGCGGGCCGCACCTCGCTCTATACTATTATACCTTGTCACCGTTCCCTTTTCGCCCCCCTCTAATGCAAATTCTGTATATTCTAAACGGTGTCCGGGTGTTAGTGTCAAATTTACACGACTGAGTACTTTACTTTTTCGAATGCTTTTATCGTGTATCGAACTGTTGCCCGCATTTACATTTGCATCGAGTTAGTCTGCCTCGTTAGTCACGTGGTTGCATGCGCCCCTGCCAATCGAAACGTCCAGGGTTCGATTATCGGGTAGGGTGCAAATGAATTTTTCCATGTTCCTTTTTTTAGTAGATATGTCTAGTGGTGACGGAGTCAGAATCTGCGCCCGATGTATGAAATTAAGCTCAACACCTATACAATGGTGATACGTAAACGTAGCGGGTGAAACGCAGGAGTATATTACAATCCTTTGCCTACCCCATCGGGGACCATAAACGTGATGTTACGTTACATTCTGTATATACGCCTGACCGCGGCCAGGGTCCAGCCTCAGCTGATACGTATTTAATATGCTCGGCTGTATATATGTGAAATCAACTCACATTGGAATATATATCTACGAAACTATTAAGTTGTATCTGTGCTCATGTCAACTTTCAATTACCTTAGTTTTACAGACTATAAAAAAAGTTTGAACCTCACCAATGGAATAGTTTTCTTATTGTAATTCTTAATATTGACATATTTTTTGAGTTAATGTGTTAATGAAAATAAAACAAACACTAAATGTTAAATGAAGCCTTCCACAATGCATCAGTGAAAATCATCATACACAGACGAAAACTCCAAAAATTATTGTTTTGGATTGTATTTTATTAATAAAAACGTCCATTCATGGGGAATAGCAGAGGACAGGGCGCAATGGCGCTCATTGGGGGAGGCTTATGTCCAGCAGTGAATTGAGATAGGCTGATGATGTAGACGAATATAACCGTCTAAGGATATTTTTCATAACCACCTTCACATACAGACACCGATCCGTTAGTTTTGTTATTAGTATATATAGTCCACTGGAATTATTATTTATAGATTTGTTTTTAGCAGTGATAGATTCAACCCTTAACTTTTACATTGCGACACTCGCGCGCTCGCCAAATGGCGCATTTGCACAACCTCAAGCACACTTGTACATACTTTCGGCCGCTCAAATCGTATAACCCAGCGCAACGCACCTTACTTCTGTATCAAATTATTATTATTGTTATTTTAGGAAGTACACACTCGCTTGGCAGCTTCCTTCTTTTCTTTTTCTATTATTCGCGACTTCGTCACCCAGGCGGAGGCGTCCTCGTCATCCGAGCCTTCGGCCAGGAGAGTAGTTTGCAATCTGTTCAAAGATATCACAGTCCAGTTACTAAAAGTATAAAAATTACAATACATATAGCGTACAATAACTTAATTGGATTCACATTGGACTGTAAACAATTTAAGTTTTTAATACAAACAATATATAAGTGTGAAATATAACTGTGGATGAATAATCCATTGCTCGATTTAATTCATACAATTTCTTAACAAAAACTAATTGTGAGCAGTGGCGTGTATGAATTCAAATAGAATATAATAAAGTTACTTCTGCTCGAGCGCGCGCTTCTCCTTGCGCTCGCGGAGGCGCTCGCGCAGCTTGTCTGCCTTGCGCTGCTCCGCCATGTTGGCCGCCGGCCGGTGGTAGAACTCGCCCAGATCGTCCTTTATCTTGCCGTCCTCTGCCAACACATGCGTCTCTTTAATATAATACACATTTTTCGGCGCTGTTCTATAAGCCCAATTTATATGTAAAGGTGAATACTTGTATGATCGCATGTAATAAAAATAACAACCAGGTTAACGCAGACGTTATTAACTCTTATTTTTGTAAGAGTTTCGACCCGATAAGTACAAACCTGCAGGTTTCTCATTCATCTCCAAAGGCTTCAAGCCGAGTTTGGCCCTCAAGCGGTTGGTCTCCTCGACGGACATGCTCTCATGTGTGCCGCTGGTCGCTGGCTCGGGCGATGGCTCCTGCTCGCCCTCTCGCGCCTTGTGGTCGCGGTCCCGGTCGCGTTCCGGGTCATAGCTCCGCTCCCTGCGCGGACCACGAACACTCCGAATAAGTTCATGAATAAATTTTTACTCTAATGAACTGAGTCATTACGAGGTAGTGTTACAGGTTTCCAAATCAGCAGAGCCTGCCTGCGATATAACACGAAGTTGGGGGGGAGGGGTCAAAAACAGTGGTTTGATAATGTGCTTCAAAAAGGTTTTTAACGTACGGAAGTATAACTGAATAATGAAAAAGACAGACTCTTACTACGTAACTTATTTAAGGTTTTAACAATTAAATAAAATAAAAAGAAAATAATCCAATTTCATAAGTATGATAAAATGCACACTAACATTGAAGCAATTTATAATGACACTTCTAGTATGAGACTCATAAGATGGAGCTTGTAACCCGTATAGGCTGATAGTTATTAGTGTAGTGTACGCACCCGCTGCGCTTGTCGCGCTCACGGCCATGCTCGTTGGCGATGCTGCCGCTGCGGCTGCGGTTGTCGACGCCGTTTTGCTCTTGGACGATGTGGGAGTCCACCGGCACCTCCTCCACTAGAACAACGAAATGCACGGGTTATGTAACAACTACAAATTAAACTTTTGTGGCCTCACCCTTTGCAGACTCCGAGACTCATATCCAAAAGGGAAGCGACAAAGGGGGTAGAAGATGGTGTACTAATGCATCAATACAAAGTATGTGCAATATAGTATTCATTGTTCAGAAATATTGCATTTCGTTGGTAATTAAATACATAACAGATATGACATTTAAACATTATAACGTCTGTAATCCCCAAAGGGGTAGACAGAGGAGTGTAGTACACTCGCACGTTTCACCAGTTACGTTTACGTCCCGTAGAATAAGTGATGAGCTTATTGCCATACACCACGCACAGATCTAGACTCCAAGTCACTACTAGAAATTCTAAATTAGAAAAATCAAATAGTACCTGTACCGGGGTTTGAACCCATGACCTCCCGATCTGCTTTTGCACTTGCAACCACTCGTGCAACGAGGCAGTCTAAACGTTATGGCCAAGATTTTTATTACAAAGTTACCAAACCCTTATATGAGTTGGGCAGCCAATGATTGGATGTTAGTGGGTAGTAATTGAAATTTCCCACAATAAAGATGGAAGTTGTCAAAACTACTTTTATTATGTCCAGCTGGGCAAATTCAAAATATATTTGCACACATGACTAGTGTTACCCTTTGTTTTTAATATGTAACTAATCATTTTGAAGAATTCGATTAAAAAATATTTTTTTTTTTTTTTCTAAATAACACCAATGTATAATATTGCCCAAGGCTTGAAAATGTGTGACCAATAGTCTGTGTTATCAGATAGGTATGACTGTTATATATAGTTGAGACTTGTCCACTAGTGTTTCAATTACTTGCAACAATAAACAGTGCAATACTTTATATGGCCAAGTACAACTTTAATAATGGTTGATTATGTGCTTGCTATTACAAATTCGCAAATAATTAACGATGTTTATTTAAAACATCAAACACTTGTAATAATGTCAGTTTTCTTTGTGAAAATTTAATTTCTCTCTGGAAATTATTTCATTAAACTGATAATACTGACATATAAATTTGGCCTGTGGTGCAACTAAATCAGTGGTTTAATGAAATCAAATATCATAAAAATAAGTTTTTTCTTACACCTAACAAATACTACCTTTTAGTTTTTTTACAAATAAAGCGATATATTAAACTAGGACTGTTTTCATGTAAATAACTATAGACTTAAAATCAGTGTGTGTAGTTCATCTTTTTAAATCAACCAATTTTATTATTATATAAATATACAATTAACAATTTACTGTTTATATAGTTTATAAATTATATAGGGTTTAAATTTACACAGTTAAATAAATAAATATTATACATATATATTATGCTTAAGGTTATTTTCTATTTAAGGATAGCCATTTTATATAAGATTTATAAAAACGATCAGCAAAGATAATTTCCAACAGTAGAATGAAAAATGGGTCAAATATTATTATTAAAAAGAATTTATATAGCACATTTTAATTAGAATTATGACAAGTTTTTGTAAATCACATTGTACTTGTACATACCAGCCATTGTTAAGTATACAAATTAAAACATATTCTAAATATACATATTTTAGATACAGTTATGCATAATGTTCCTCATATTAATTAGCCAATGAGCAATTCAGACTATGGCGCTACAAGTGCATTATCTTTTTCTCAGATTTGAGAAAAAAATAAAAGAAAATAACATAACCTGTAGCCTATTGAAAGCCTTTCATAATCTTTACTGGCAAAAATGAAAATCATTGTTATGTCCTTATTACAATGCTACAAAGTGAAACACTGTTAGTACATTTACAAATATTATTTCAACTGAGGAACATTTTCACAATGTAATATAAAAATAAATATGAAATACAATGTGAATATACATATAAGATACAATGTAATATAAAAATACATATACAATAATATCAATCACTTTTCAAAATTTTAATGTTGAACTGATGTCAACTAATAATACCTCATTCTGATGGACACAAGAAAAGCACTTTGGAAAAGTTGTGTTTGCAAAAACTTGCTCTAAAATGAAAACATAAATAAGGTTCATCATGTTGTTGTATAGAAATGAATCATGCGGCTTTAATGATAAAGCTCTATGGTATTCAAAGATAAGAAACTTCAAAGTAAAAAAAATTGCCTGTGAGCACTCATAACTGGAAAATGACATGGATCTAACAATCGATTTATCCAAACATATATCTAGTAAAATAATGAAAATTACTTTTTGTGTAGAAATTAGAAAAAAATTATTAGATAGAACTTTGCCTGCCGTAATTTAACTGCTCAATAATTTGACAATGATCAGATATGAAGCTCTTTACTCACTTCTTCTGCATCCTGAAATCTTATCTGACTAGTTATCAAACATAACACTTTTGATGGTAGCCTTACTTCTACCTTCTATTCAGACAGGTTTCTTTTATGGCTTTTATCATGGTGTAAAAAGTACTATATATCCACACTTCACAACTGTATTATCAAGTATTGTGCAATAATCAATATTGCTAATTATACTGTAGTCACTCTTATTGACAGTAGTTATATCCGGCTAAAGACAACAATATACATATATCCTATCTATTATGGCAGTAAAGCCTGTAAAGCTGACATTAATCATATTTATACAGTTGTTTCTAAACATGCAGGCATGACATTATAGCAGTGTCAGATGGCTCTAAGCTTGCAGGTCTGCAGTGCTTCTTCTACATTCATCCCTCTCTTCATACATGTGTGGCAGTTTTGAGACTTCTGTCTTCCCCATCGACTATAATCTGGCCTATTTGGTTGACCAAATAGGCTAGGCTATAGTGATATAGCTGAGGCTTGGACTCCCTTCTCACCATTCCTCAATTTTACACTAATCCTCTCTTTCACACAAAGCATTTTTTCTTTATATTACAAACACATATATTATAACAATTATATAACATTGTTATTTAATGACGTGAAATAATATTTGTAAAACAAAAGTTGTACTCATAATTAGTGTTTTGCAATCATCAATTTCTCTAAATTGATGCTTAGACTATAATAAATACAGAGAAGAAAAATTAATCAAGATATTACAATATGGAGATTGTTCAAAGGAAGGTCTTAAGTTGTCAATAGTCTAATTCTTATATCAATAAGGAATAAATAAATCTTACTACTTTTGAGCCTTCAGGAAATTTATATTCAGCTTCATTGTTTACTATTCCATATTGCTGAAGCAATAGTTTCTATCCCACAAGCAACTGATAATATAATTGTTAAATGTGAGCTCCAAGATGTGCTTATACAACATAATGACATGCAGAATAGCTCATAATATTGTTATGATTATGGTACAAGAATTTAAATTTATGGCAGCATGTAGAAAACATTTCTCACTTATTTAATGTAAATAATTGTGATTTTCCAATATTTAATTGATTTTGTCAGCAGCAGGAGTAAATATAATTCAATACAGACTTGGAGAACAAAAATATAAAACAATAATGCTGTATCATCCAACATCAGGAAGGGTTAGGACAAGTGTTTGTACTTTACCTAAACAACAATTTCTATATAGTGCAACAATGTTGCATTGTTGTACATATGAAAATGAAAACTTCTTGTAGGTACACATAAATAAGGATGTACTTAATATTTGTTAACATTGAAGTTTAGAAGATTATTTAATATCTCCTTTTACTTGTGAATGAGATAGATATGAATTTCAAAATAATCAAGAATTGTTTTCAGGGTTTCCCAATTTACAAATGCATTTTCATATTGGTATTATTTTCACACTGATATCTAATCCATCATCTGTTTTCTAATCCATCAAATAGAAAACAAACAGGCAAATAGGATGTTTTAATCCCACTTCATGACACATAATCCTACTTGTATCAAAGGCTAATTGCACAGTTCAAGATTATTCAGTAAGTTTCACAGTGAACTAAGACTTAAGAGAATTTCATGCTTGCCAAAGCTTCATATGTTTACTCTGCACCAATTGTCATAAAATAAGACATGACAAAATGTTTAATCAAATCACATGTTTTCAGATCAAACTTGCCTTGCAAGCTCTAGTAACAGAGAAAGGTAAGGCTATTATTAGTTGTTTCATTTTGCTTCAATTCAACATTATGTACAATCCTTTTTATTATTTAACTGTTAGAGTACTGAGGAGCACAATCGTGCTCCTATGTGTGTGTCTCAAAATAGCCAGGAGGGTGAATGAGCTCCCCAAATCAGTTGCTATGAAGTGCTCCACCAAAAATATTATTAAAATAGAATTTTTTTTTAAGAAATACATATTATTTTGCAAGAGGGTATATGACATCAAAATCAATGATTTTTCCTTGACATATTTAGGCATATGCGAGTAAAAACCAATGAAACTCAAATGGTTAATATACACAATAAGGCCTACTCTAGTATATTATAACCTTATTTCAAACAGCCTAAAAATAACAGTATCAAATTACCTCGCGAAGCAGTTGATTTGAGGGTCAGGATATGTCGGAGCTGGTATGAAACATTCCTGTCAGCATTATCATTTACGTTACTTTATTCAGTACTTTAAAAAGGGCAGAGTGAATTTAAGATATATGGCGTCTTTCGTGAAAGGGAAGAATGTAACACAAAACCAAACAACAATAAAAGTAAAAAAAGTAATGAATATTTAAATATTCAATAAAGTCTATATTTACGGGTATTCCCCGTTACACTGATAAAGTTTAGTGTCTCCAACCTATAGTACCCACCTCACGAGGATGCACTCGGGATGCAGAGTCATCTCGAATGCCAACATTCTGAAATACGAGCAGAATATGCCATTATCTTGTCAAGTGAACAAAGCGCCGTACCAGTGATGATTTACAAACAATCACACAAGTACATGATAATACTCACAGTCAAATAAATTGTTACATGAAAACATGCAATAAAAATTTTCAATTTACAAGAGTAAATCATCACTGGTCGCCGGCGTTCGCTGGTAATAAAGAAACGAGGAAAACTTACCGTCAGGGGACCGGTCCTTCTTGCGATCCTTGTGTTTCTTGTGCCGTTTCCTCTCGCGCTCCTCGCCTTCCAATGGCGACCGAGACCTACTCCTGTGTTTCTTCTTTTTAGATTCCTTTTTATGCTTTTTAGAACCCATTTTACAATATTTTGTTGATTTAGATGTCTACGATACCTTTTCGAAGTAGAAATCTAAAAATATACCTAATTAATTATACACCACGTTAATGTACCACGTATAATGACATGCCAAATTGACAAATTGAGCCGCCATTTGCAAACTAAAGCATGAATGGAATGGATGAAGTTTTAATTCTGCTGGCATAGCACTAAAGCTTTTTGTCCATATACTCATGGCAATATAACTATTGTATAAATACAATATACAGGACCTCATTGTTAAGCAAGAATTTATTATAATATATTATTGTCGTTACAGTATGTGTGTAAACTTTCTCGTTAGAAATTTCAAAAATATTAAACTTAATTAAATCACTTTTCGTTTAGAATTATATTAAATATATTTGTTACAAAGTATGTAATATAAGATGGCAGGATTATAAGCCCTCAATCATATGTTTAGAAAGCCTAAATATTATCATTTGACTTGCATATCCGTTATCGTGTGTTAATAATTATTGGACTAGTACTGTCACACAAATTATATCCTATGACTGAATAACTATTTGTTTCGATTATTCTAAGGCTTATCTATTTTTACCAAATATGTCAGCTGGCTAGCAAGGCAGCCGGAAATCTGATAAATTATCGTGAATATATGAAGAGAGTGGTGAATGTAGAAAAAGCATAACAGATCAGTAACTTGCAGGTGTTATCTACCCAGCCTGTAACGGATTTACCGCGAGAGTACATTTAACATATTGATAATGAGCACTCAGTTCTCGATAATTTAATAAAATAAGGGAAAAATATCAATGCTTAGATTTTATCTAATATTAATATACGAGTATGTTTGTTTCGTTGGTCGAGTGTTTGCAACGTGACTGCTGAGTGACAGATTCTGGGTTCAACCTCGTATAGGGTATTTTGGAATTTTTTAATTTAAAAATCCTAGTAGTAACTTGGAGTCTGAAGTGGTGCACGGTGTGTGGCAATAGGCTCAGTCCCTATTCCGTAGTGGAACGGACTTATAATAACTGGTGAAACATGGAAATGTATTAAACTGAGAAAAAAGCGTGATGTTACTTTAAGTTATGTAGTAAAAATAATACGTTTCGATGCCTAAAGCGCGGCAAGTAAACAGTATGCAACGATCAGGCGAAATCGGGGCTGGTATTATTTGTATAATAAAACACGCTGAGTGGCGCGGCGACTATAGAATACACCTCAGCGACGTAGACACCCCTTACTGCTAGTGGTCGCACATGTACCGTATGCCCGACTAGCCCCTCCTCGACAGCTTCGTTTTGTTTTCCATAGCGCATGCGCCTGTCAGAAATTCTTATCAGATATGTGATAGAGATGCCATATGAAGAATACCGGGAGTTTGTTCATGCAAACATTCCTGCTAACGACAGTGGGCATGGGCCGATCTGATTGTATCTCGAAGTTTTTACAAATCAAAGAACATTTATTCTGTGATCCAATAATTAACAGTATTAAGCAGGAGGAGCATCAAAGGGTCTTACGGTGTTTAGGAAGAAATAAGTCTGTATTACTTATAAATATATTTAATTCCAAACTTTAACAATTGCTCTCATAACAATCATCACCACGAGCAATAAATTCGTCCCGATATGTTCTGTACACACAGTAACTGCATCTTAACTAGGTAGGTGTGTGTAAAATATAATTATTTGTCAATGTGATAAAAACTAAATATGATAAATCATAGCCTTCATTTCCACCAAGGACATAAATTTTATGTATGTGTATTAGAGATATAAAAATAGTTAATCTTGAAATATCTAAGCATTTTTATAAGTAGAACAAACTCAATATTGGAATGTTTACCGGATATGATTCTCACGTAAACCGTTATCACATAAACCGTCCTTTGTCATTTCCTTACGTCATGTTTATTATTGCTGTTAATTGTATTTATAGTTAATTTACAATTTTATATAAAAATATATTACTTTACAAAAAATGTTCGACTACGGCATCTCTCAAATACAAATACACTTAATTTATAAATTGTAAAATATTTCATTGTTGGTAAAATAGCTAAGTAAAATATAATTTTAAATATTGCTATAATCAATCATTGGAAGACTGTTCATAATGTTTACTTGGACATTATATTTCTACATCACTTGAGATTTAACAGAAACTCCTGAGAGAAATATTACTAGTAAACGGCTGCTGCGTCCCGCTAAATACGATTACAAAAATATGTCATGTTCATAAAATGCATTTATAGGTATCGAGGAGAAAAGAAGAACGTATATGTAATGTACATAATACAACTCAAAAAAATGTCAATAAACGAGTCCCCTACAGCTAAGCGATATCAGCAGACTACCTCTGTGCCTTATCCGGACGCTTCGACATCGTCTTCCGGCAACGGTCGATCCAGTCGATGTGAATAAACAAGCGAGTTCGAGTGTAACGTTATGCGTGGCGCGGTGCTAGAGCAGCGCGAGCGCGGGCAGCAGGCGCGGCGCGGCGCCCGGCTCGCTGCTCCAGGCCAGTGCGCTGCCGTCCGCGTACCACG
>DWMF01001296.1:0-11804 GCA_018244815.1 Parelbella polyzona | reverse complement strand
TCTTAAAATATACCGCATATATGCTATAAAACTAGCTTTGAAATATCAAAAATTATACATCAATATATTCATGACACCATCACGCATGGTGTGTACGTCATGCTTCATTTTGTCGAACCATGCGTGGCATGCTACGGCGTAGCACTCCATGGTATGACGTAGGACTAATTTACAAAGACGCATCAAAGACGCGAGAAACTTATTTTATTAATTTTAATTTGTATTGTATTAATAAACAGTGACAATTACATAAGTTTTTCATATCGACGAAGGTTTAGAGGTTCTGTATAATATGTATAAACCTTGACACAAATACACAATGTTTAAACATGAGCCCTAAAGATATCAAATAGTATCTACTGTATTAATGGGTGTTAATATAATACATATATTTAAAGCTAACTTTGTGAAAGTTCATTCCATTTACTTAGTAGTCGAGCGATCAATGATGTAATTTTGAAATAATTTTCAAACTTGCACAATTGATCAACTAATTTTTTTTTGCGGGTTAATTTTAACTTTATAAAAACATCGTTGGCAGTTGTAAACTTTAAAATGTTAAAGAAGTCTGTGTTATCACGTATGTCCTTATTGCAACTGAAGAAGACTTAGAAATTTCGATTTAGTTAATATTCTAATTATTTGAATCAACCAGTAATAGGACGTAAAATATTCGTCGATTTATTTTTCTTGTGCCTCCTTATTATCAGTACCTTATAGATTTTAAAGAATAAACAAAATATTTTACAAGATACATATGTAGTGTGTAACAATTAGGCATATTTCGAATAGTACGTTTTCTAATTTAATGAATGTCCCAAATTGTGAGATAACCTTAACCTGACAATAGTAACGGTATTCAATTTTCCATTTACCGGACAATTAAACAGAACAGAACTGATTAATCATAATATTATAATGTAAGCAACAGCTTACCTCACCGAACGTATTGGTGTGACTCATTCACTCACTCACTTACTCAGTGGTATAATTTGAATTTAGAACATTCTTTAAATTCTGATCAATTCAAATAATACAAAAACTGTTTTGTAATTTAATAGCATTATTGTTTTCTTTTCATTTTGATCAAATAACTAAGAAAATAACTTTTTCCTTCTTGATAAAAATTATAAACTGGAATTGAACTTTAAAATTGAATGAATAAATTACAATTACTATGTTGAAAGGTACATATAGCCATTGTTATTCATAACTTAAGTTTATTTTATCATCATAATTTGTGACATGACATGACCTGAATGGATAAAACAATGATAACAATTTATCACAAATCAACCTTTTACGGATATTTGAAAGAATACCTTCCGGTTTCGATTAATAATGGATTTTATTTGGTACTTCGAAAATTATTTTGAAAAGTAAACTTAAAAACGGGATTGTAAAATTGCAACATTGCAAAGCTCAATTAAAGTTAATTCTAGCGGATTATAACAATACATACAATCATATCTTACTATAATCGTATCTTGAGTTTATTTTATTATAAATGATATGGTCAATTATTCTTTAAAACCTTGTTAACTGTTTAATAAGTTATTTCTATAATTCTTTACTTGACATTAACCTTTAAACCATAAACTATTAAACTGTTCTATTTTACTCCCTAGTGTCAGAAATAAATCACAGTAAAACAGTCCGTACATAATCAGAGTGAACAAATATGATACAAGCGGTAATCATAGGCGTGTAGAGTTCATAACAATGTATGCAATATTTATTGAAAAAGTTGTGTATTTAAATGAGGATAGAGTTTACGACGTATCGGATTTCCATGAAGCGGCAGTGGCGGGGGCGCCCGCGCAATCGGCGCAAGGCGCGCTTACGTCACATCCCAAGTTGCATCCGCCATTTTGTTAATAAAATGGATAATTACCGCTACCACCGACACACTCACTTTAGTACACGATGATCGTCGATCTCACAAGCGGTAGTCTTACCCGTATATTAGTAGATATAGTTAAATTATAAGCCACTGAAGTTTTTCATTTACTTTAACATCAAGAAATTACTAAATTCTTAATTGTGAAGTTTTAACATTGATAAAATAATTATATATTTCATTATGTGCCAAATAACTACCGACTCTACATTAAATCGATTTAACTAATATTTACAATTAGCTATTGCGAAGCAAGTGAATACATAGAGATACGTTTTTCAGTTGAATATTATTCTTGGAACAATCATGTTGTACATATTTTATTGGCAGCGTGTAGGAAAGGCGCGTGGTCACAACTAGCTTCAAGCAGCACGTTTCGACGTAAAGCTGAAAGAATGGCACGCGGCAACCGAAGAGAGCGCGAGGAGGGCGCGAGGCGACGCGCGCGCCGCGCCGCCGCTCATATTGGTGAACAACATCGAGACGAGTGGTTCCCGCCAAAACGGGCGCAGGCTGTGGCGCGAAGGCTCGCCATTGGTCGGCGCGCGCGGCGGCGGTGCGCGCAAGGCCGCCGGTTTTCCCGCGAACAATGCCAAATGCTGCATTTGTCAAGGTGAGTTCGTTCACCGCCGACGCCGGCGCCGCGCTCCTCAGACAATCGCTCACTCGCTCGCGTCGCACCGAGTGAAGGTCGACGGAAGGCAGCGCTGTTTCACCCGCTCCGGCTCCGCACTGAAGACACGATAATTATTTGTTATCTGCTCTAAGTTACAGGTGAAATCATTGTTCCTTTCTTATTTTCGATATAATTTTTTTATTACGCTTTATAAACCATTCTTTTTTCCGTATATGAGTGTTTGAGAAATCTAGATCATTTGAAGTCACTGCACAGTATTTGAATGCCATTTATATCTATTACCGCGCACAGAAATGTTACAATTAGACAGATACGTTCATGGCTTAACTAATAAAATATACGTCATCAAAACCTAAATACTTAACAATGTGAACGTTTCACAATTTATTGTTTAAACAAGTAGATAAATAACCTTTTGATCTAGATTTGGTCAGAAATTGTTGTAGCCATTAGTACAATTTTAAAGTGATGTTTATAACATTGTATTATGTATTATGTTACATTTATTTGCATAGTTTGTAGCATTTTTTATTTGACAATACTTTTTCTTAAATGGCACGATGAAAAAAGAAGCAATTAATAAAACCGCAGTAGAGAGAACTCTTGAAGAAAGAAGGGAGACGCTTACGAAAAGAGAAGAAAGAAGAGCAGTATCAAGTGCTACGCCCGGACGAACTTCCCAGCTCGGCCGACATTCAGGGGTCGGTGGGATCTTCGTCCGTTTGTATCGCTTATACGTAAATTCGGCATTACGACTCCATATTTCCTAACTACAGCTGGAAAGAACATGAACAATCGGGGAAAAAAAGTTCAACAGCCAGATGACTTTCTCAAACGATTTTTTTAACGGAGTATAATTTTAATTAAACCAGTTTCTATGTATCGTTTTTAATTTTTTATTATAACTTATCATCAATTGTACCAATTTTAAACTGTGTAAAATATTCATGACTGTATTTATATTTAACTAGTTACGATGTTAATGATATAACATGTTAATAAAACCAATTTTAATTACGTAGTCAGTAAACTTTTAAACAAATTACTTGCCTGCTCTCATGTAGAGATTAGAGAAAAAATATATTAAGTGTTGAATACAAGAATAAAAGTAACAATTCGATATTGGAAATATAATAATATAAAGAAGAATGCCTATTATACTAAACACTTGCTTATTTTTTGTTTCATTTATTTATTTTTGTCAAAAAATTAAACAAATAATAAAATAATAATCGACCCATTTGTCATTCCACTGTTGGAATATGGGTCTCCTCTAATATTGAGAGGGACAAATAATAGTAATATTTAAATAATCTAGCTCTATTATGTTCTTAGTTACTTTTATTTGTATGAGTGTACGGCTCTATTATGTTGTTTTAAGGTAATAATGTTGCTATAGGAATAGTCGGCACCCGTGTAAGCTAGGCCTATTTCTCTACTCGCCGAAACATCACGCCAAAACCTGTTTTTGTGGTAAAAACAACTTCCAACCAGCCCAACATCTGTATCTCATTAAAAAAATATGTAATTACGGAATAATTAAGGATGGACCACTGATTCATGAGTCATAATAACACAAATATTATATTGTGTAAGTCTTGTGTGTAACCGCCTACTTTTTATATTATGATTTATAAGTAATATCTAATAGTTTGTACATTTCATTACGCTTTTATTTCGTGTAAATTGTACAGAATAAGTATTAGTTAATTGTTATTATTTTCAGTGCGTCATGCAATCTAATGTTTAAG
The DNA here is from genome assembly GCA_018244815.1 of Parelbella polyzona. Classification (NCBI taxonomy): domain Eukaryota; kingdom Metazoa; phylum Arthropoda; class Insecta; order Lepidoptera; family Hesperiidae; genus Parelbella; species Parelbella polyzona. The sequence goes on along the minus strand of DWMF01001296.1, from coordinate 7,516 downwards.
TACAGATTGATTTATAAAAGCAGTAAACGCTTTGTATCTGGCGAAATTAAAACTTTTCAGTAACATATAAAATAAAATTTAATATTACGGAAAAGCATTTTTTTTTAAATTATTTAATTAATTAACCTCCAAATACATTTTAGGCTATCACAACTGTTCATATTTGTGCCTTACATGTTATTGTAACATTATTATATTATTGTAACACACGTCGTACGGACAAGAATTGTTTAATAATATGCCAAATATGGGTATCAATAGAGTTTTTTCTCTTTCAACCCTATTAATTAGTGTACATTATTCTATGACCCAATTAATTATCCTAAGCAATACAATTAATTGATATATCAGCATTACTCGCGATAATCCATCAACCTTTACAAGCCCAATACTGGACATAGACCTCAAATGTTCCATGCAAATTCACTCGATCCTGGATTTTTTATCCTGTCTCCGTCAACAATTACATTTTTATAATTTCACTCTATTTAAACAATGCAACATCGATTCCTTATATACATACGTATATTATATTCCTTCTTAATTTCTCAATTCAAATGATTCGACATATTTTCCGGGGAATGCCCGCAGTCTTACTCTTAACAGGTAAAAGGACACTGGATGACTACTGCAGGTATCAAAGTGCGACTTCAGCTGCAATGAAAAATATCTGGTAAGCAGTGTGTTACGATAACAACTTTAATAATATTAGCTATTTCTAATATAACGCCTTTACTAGTTATTAAAAAAAATAAAATGTTTTTTTAATTACTCAATTGTATAAAAACTGCCAAAATAAAAATTTACTAACGATTTATTAAAATAACCTCTACAAAACTAAATATTTATAGTAAATTTATTTACGCGGGTAGTAGTGCGTTTTGAACGGGGATTAGGAAATAACAGCTTTACCAACGTATGTGGAATTTAAGAAACCTTTAGTATGCTTGAGATTTTCACATTATCCTTTTTAATCTGTTATGGGAAAGGTCATTGATTGATATCCATATTGGTTTGAGGATAACTGCCTATACTAGACTTGGACTGCGTAACTTCCTCTAATCTTTCTTTTCCAACACTATATAGATTAGGTTTCTTTCCGCTTGCTTTGACCAATGAATCATTTCTCACGTTGTTCGTTCCTTTGCATGTGTAATTCATTATGTCAAATGAAGCTATTATTATTACAAAGTTAAACGGAATTACAGTTCCGGGGCGACTTTTTCGAAACATCTAGAACGTTCGTTTAGGTTTTTAGGACATAAAAATTTCGGGAATACAACCAATTGAATGAATAATACAGTGCCTGATAGCGTTAAGACTACGCCCGTTGTTATTACGAATTAATATGCCTTACGTGTAAATTAGAAAGCATATTGGATAGATACATATATGAATTTCGTTATGGAAAATTGTTATGTAATATCCGCAGTCCCCTTTACGCAGCGTGGGAATTAAGGTCAAAATTCCCTTAGAAGCAGCCAATGTCCAGCAGTGGACTCAGACAGGCTGATGATGGAAACATACCTTAAGTCATGAAAACAGCCGATAGATTTTAAAATTAATAATATTCTCCATAAGTGATCAGATTGCGCTTGAATAGAATTGCTTATGTCCTTATTATACAGTATCATTATTGTATATAAATATATTGTATTTTTGCAGTTATTGCGGTTGCATATATACCTACATGCTAACATGAAATAAATTTAAGCTTATCATTATCCCCGCTTTTTATATTGTTCATATTTCATAGAATGTTTATTCAATTTTGAATAAATGTCAAAGACGATATTACTTTAGTTCATGCTTCCTGTTGGAGCAGGAAATTCATGAGATACTGAAAATAATTTGGAAAATTTAGATGCGCACGCCTCGGACGTTCGTATTATGCTATGACATCCGGAAAAGAACTTGGCGATTATTTTTGAAACAGAAATCCAGGAAAGCCAGCAATTTTGATCATTATCCTAACAGTTAGAATAAATGAAAACTTATTTAACAGGACTTATCTCAATCTAGTGTGTAGGTATATTATACTAAAACGGGAAGAGACATTGCCACACAGAACAACGAGTGGAAAGCATATGCTTTAAACTGCAGTTTTTCGATGTAAGCACTAAAGTAAATAAATAAAACATACAATGACATTGCAAGTGCATATCTCTAGTCGTGTAAATATTCGTTTTTTATATGGATATTAAGTTTAACGTCGGAAAATTGTCACGTGGCAACAAATCAAGAATATAGTACACCCACAGAAGCAGGAAATATAAAGTGAAAAAGAGAATAAAATAGTTCATTAATATTATAAACATATAAAATTACGTTAAACAAATCATCATAGACACTTGCACGTACGTTTCGAAAGCTGAGTTTGCAATCGTTTTTTTATAGTATATTTAGTTTTATTCCCGTCTTATAAATAATAGGAATATATTATTCGCGCCATTTAAGTCTTTAAAATAATTAGCGGCATAAACGGAATATTGTTAAAGTTTTAGTACTTGTAACTTCCAATTTTACACCAACTAAAACCTTTCTATTCTAATACGTATACTTACGTAAAATACTTTGACATTCAACGTTTACATGAGTTTTGATGATGATGTCTTCATATGAGCACTAAACGTGTAGACAACAATTTATAATAGCTATCAATTACTTCAATAACTAAAAAGAATCGTTAATTTCCAGCTTTCAATCAGGGCCTAATTATGAATAAATCATGAACAGCTCCTTTCAGAGCGAAACACACACTGATTGTGCTTCCCACATCCTTGAAGTGAGTCATAAACCTGATGACAAAGGACGAATCTCTTAGTAAATATAATTATGTCGAGTTGCCATTATCGGCGGTATCCGGATAGTCGCGAACGTATGGTCCAATGCGGTAAGGGACATAGCTACATTCATGTCACGTTATACGAAAATAGACATATGTAATTATTACCAGTTCATTATTATACATATGAGATATTGCTTTGTTTCTATGACAACTTTAATTATTGTACTCTCACACCAGGTCTTTTATGGAGTAGACATGACGTATTAAAAGTTAGATAATTACACATAAATGTAATATGAAAGTTAAGTAATTTTGTATTGGATCTGTTAATATTCAAAATTATTATATTATTATCCTATATTCTAAACTATAGTATTGCCTACTTAAATTTAATAATGTTTTTGTATTTTGTAATTGCGTATTTGTTGACTCCATGACACATAAAGACTGGATTTTCCCCAATATAAGCAGTGTTTTATTTGGAGCATTATCCACTTGATATTCTTTTGTTAGATACATAAAATGCTAATTGCTTAAAACAATGCAAGTGGTGTACTAGATATTTCAAATACCTATCTTATATTCTTCGTTAGGGCAAAAAATGTTTATACTAATCGCAAGATGAACTTCAGAGTTTATACCTATGATTTTGACTTCGATGTGAGGAGACTCGTCGACATCAATTCATACCACTTTTGATCACAGGTAGGTATTTATTATGTGTATGTATGAAATTTGTAATTTTCCTGTTCCAGATTTGTGACAACTTAAGGTAATACAAGCCGATTCCCAGTAACCGAGCAATTATTGCCTAATAAATAATATATATTCATATGTATACAGTTGACTAATATTTAAGAATATCCTTGTTGATACTAAGTAGGTAAGCATAAATCTTAAGTGCACAAAACGAACATTCACTTTTTTCGGTTTGGAAGTTGTTAAATACTCTAAAACGATGTCTAGTAAGATGAGATTAAAAACTAGTACCTACGAAATAGCTTTCCATTATATTGAAATTCGTATTTCCATCATTCTCGTATACTGTTAGGTGAAAATTAAAGAATAATAGTGAGGAATATCAAGAAGAGATTTGTTGGGCATTTGTTGAATGAGGATGAGACAAATCATTACGTAAGCGTGACTTATTTAGATTGTTAAAAACGAAACGAGAATCCTTCTTAAATAATGTTATTTTTTTCTTAATTTCATATGTATCTATTGATATATTACTTAAAATAATTATTCAGTGACAAACAGACTTCACTTACTTTCATTTTTTAATTTACGAATTAAAGTACCACTATAAGGCCTGAGATTCGTAAAACGGAACGGTGCACGAAGCAAAATGAAAATTCAATATCCTAGCAGTTTAATAATGTCTAATGTATAACAAAAGCACTAAACCTCACATCCCAATATCACAAGGAGTGATGGTGGCATCGCAGCCAAACGCTAGCCTATCACATAATGTAAAAATACAAGTCCCATAAAATTTACCTTGAGAAGGGCGCGGAATAGAATAGGATAAACCACCCAGTTGTCAGATTTTTAGCGAAAATTTCAATTTCCGGCAACTGAGTTTGATAGTTTCTTGCGATAAATAACATTGAGGCTTACCGTTTTAAAGGTTGTTTATTAAACGTCCTAATTAAAAAAAAAATTAAGAAGTCTAGTTCAACACAATAAAAACCAATAATAATCTTAATATAGCATTTTTTACCAATAGTCAACCTTATTTTTCCATTACTCGACCTTGTTTTACCTTATCTACTATAAGGTAAAACAAGGCAATACACTTTTTTAATAAAAGCCCGTTCATCAGCCCCGTCCCGTCCCATCGTGTCCCGACATGGCCCTCGCGTACCGTTCGTCCTGTAGCGTCCATCTGCATCCAGCTGTCACCTTCATGTTGTCAGAAGACCTCGTGTTAGGGCGATCTATGCCCTTTTTGAAAAGCTGAAGATCGAGATCAGCGGCGTGCTTTTAGAGGTCTATACTTTGTAGACAGAATAAAGAATATTAGCCACATTTTCCACAAAACTACTAACAATAAATTATTTTCACTCAATAACGAGCTACCATATATGTACACCCTAAGTAAAGCAAGTGCTCATGATTTTATTCAAAATTCAAATATGTTATTGTTTCAAGTAGGTATTCCTTGCATGCATCTCTATGGTAGGTAAGTAAATTCCATGTGATAGGATAAAAGAAAGAAAAATACATATTTTAAACAAATCAATATTATTTCCAATAAATTTGTCGGTACATCCAAATTGAATGCGTTATTTTTTTCCTCCATAAAATACAACATAAAGAGTCTTCGACGTAATGAAATTAAACATAGTGATTACAAGGTAAATCTATTTACAATAAGGTGGTTTAAACGGAAATATAAAACTTCGAAAATAACAAAACCTAGTGCAACAATAAAATAATAAATATTTATATAGACAGTGGTTCAACGTGGTTTAGGTACATTTATTCTAAGGATATAATTATTAATAATAATTTGTTAGTTACACAATTTGTTACAAAATTATCTATTGGCCTTCACATCACAGAGCTAAGCGATCTCCGGCGAGCAACGCGTTGCGTCTAGTTACAAACGATACAAACAGCTAAATCAATACAACACAATATTTTATCGAAGCTTAAGTTATAACCAACGGCCAACTCGAATAATGAAAAGTAAGTATTAAAAAAGTTACATTCTCTCATGTTACAATATCAAAAAACTACCGGACTCTCTCTGCCAATAAAAACCGTCCTCTAAACCGAGTATAAAATCTAGACGTTGAAACTAAACAACTGCAACAACTCCCAATGTCATACAATCAAACCTACATTCATTTCAAAAGACTAGAAAAATGCAAACTATTTGAAAAACTTGCCAGCTAATTTAGAAACGGGTGAATGCCCATATTCGTTTAGTATTTACATCTGATATGTGTAACCACAATTCAATATGCTTTTTTTCAATCGTCACTCTTTTAAGCAGCATCGGAGGCGTTCCTTCGCATCAAATATTATTAAAATAGAGTTGCGAGATATCCTAAGTGCGACGCAGCCATTGAAAGCGAAGTGAGAACGAATGCGTCGGCGACACGGTTCTGCACATACTCATGAACACACTATGAAGTATCAATATCTAAAATATTCAACAAGGGAAGTCGGCAACCCCGCGTCGCCACCGACGGCGAGGCTGGGTCCATTTATATAGATCTCGTTCAACAATAATTTATTACAACATAGGACAGTCGTTAGGCCTTAACAATAAAATGTACAGTTACTTATTATGGCAGATATCAACAATAATTTTTTATACTTTATCGATAAAATACCGACACCTTTTTACAGAAAAAATCTAATATAATACACTCATTCGATAACAACTGTCGGCGGCGCGCCGGCGGCCAGCTCTAAACCGATATCTTTCATATAATATATTAAATTACACTATTCTCTAGACCCGATCCGATCGTTTTCAACCGGCGACCGCGATCCGCGAGAGGGTTCCGTCGATGTCGGGGCGTCGGCCTTCAATAGGTAGATTCGAAAAGGACCGTACGAAACATAATAGTAGTGAGCAAAAATATTTGAACTTCAAAATAGTCCCACACCGAGAGCCGAGTCGGAACGCGGTCGCGGGCGGTCATCGGTGTTACGTGTACCCGGGCGGGTCCCACGTGGCCGTAAATCAGGAGACGTAGGGCATCAGCGCGTAGTAGAGGCAGGCCAGCAGCACGGGCAGCAGCAGGGCCAGCAGGTGGCCTAGGTCCAGGCGCAGCGACTTGTGCTGCAGCGCCGCCAGCTGCGCCGCCAGCCGCGCGCGCTCCGCGCAGCCCTCCGCCCAGCGCTCCTTGGCGCGCACCAGCTCCTCCTCCAGCGCGTGCAGCGAGCCGTTCTGCATCGTCACCTGCAGCCGCTCCTCGTCGTCCAGCCGCACGTACTCGCTCACCGTGCCGCCCTCCGTCTTGGTGGTCTCCGTCGACTCGTTGAACTCGTCACCGTTGATCTCGGTCGCGGCGGAGTCGGTCTCGTCGTCCTCCTCGTCGTAGTCGAGCCGGAAGATTTCGTCGATCTCGGCGGAGATGTTTTTCGCGTCGAGGGACCGGTCGGGCCGCTCGGCGGCGGCGGCGGAGGCGCGCGGCAGCTCCTCGAGCGAGCACGACGTCGCCACGCACTTGTCGGAGGCGCGGCGCTCGCGCTGCGCGGCGGCGCGCAGCCGTTCGATCTGCTCCTCCTTGGCCTGCAGCTCGTTCCGCAGCGAGCCGATGACGGCGGTGAGGTCGTCGACGTCCGCGCGCGTGGGCCGGAACGCGAGCTCGGCCTGCATGTCGGCGGCGTTCGACGCCAGTCGCTGGATCTCCGCGAGGTTGGACTCCTCCACGACGGTCGATTGCGAGAGCAGGGCCTACAATACGATCGATCGCTTATTAATATGGCATGGCGATGCACAAATAGAGACAATATCAACACGAGCAATAACTTTTTTATTGAAAAAATATATTCCATGGTCATACAAGGATGCCTGTGGACTACTATTTCCATTAAAATATGTTGGACGAGTGATATAAGGCAAGATGGAGGAGCACCTCGAGGTCGGAGATGCGCGCGCGGTAGGCGGCGGCGTCGTCGGGCGCGGCGGGCGGCGCGGCGGGCGGCGCGGCGAGCGGCGCGGCGGGCGGCGCGGCGGGCGGCGGGGCGGGCGACGGGAAGGGC
>DWMF01001295.1:0-11809 GCA_018244815.1 Parelbella polyzona | reverse complement strand
TTCTAAATTCCCTATGTGCACACATTAATAAATTTAATAAAATAAGGCAATATATTTTAAGCCGACAAGTACACATTACGCAATTATGTGAGAATTTTCATAGTTTCGTAACAAATTAACACGTCACATAGTTATTTTTAAATGTATCCTGCTTTTAATTAAGTTGCTCACCAATGATGGGATCATCATGAACGTCATCATCATCAACCCCTTTATCTTTCCACTGTTGTACACCGGTCCTCTCACAGAATGAGAAAGATTAAAGTTGTAGTCTGCCATGCTGGCCAAATGCGAGTTGGCAGACTTCATGTACTTTATATATGAAACATCTAAGGTGTTCATGTTAAGTAGTGTACTAGTAGAACCTACGAACTCCATTAAAATTGAGAAAAGTTGAAGTTATAACCGGCTCTAACCAAATCCAAACTGACACTCCTTATATATTATGTACCTTAAAGAGTAACGTAACGTAACATCACGCCTGTAATCCTCGAAGGGGCAGACTGAGGAGTGTAGTACACTTCCACGTTTCACCAGTCAAAAAAAGCATCAACAGCCGCAAAAAAGCAGTCAAAAAGCAACCATCTTTAGCACAGTTAGTTCCCACCCTTTATAAAATACCTTATAACGTCATGCGTAGCTCTCGTAATACATTTTATACTTGGTGCTTGATTTACCTCATTATTTATTTTGCGTTATCGTATTCAAAATATTTGTTATTATTTTGGAAGCGTACTACACTCTTGGGAGTGTACCGCACTCCTCTGTCTACCCCTTCAGGGAATACAGGTGTGATGTGACGCGTATTATTATTTTCGTTTATAGAACTTTGGCTAATGATTTCAACAAAATCGCAGCAAATAGGTTCCGGTTAGCAAGTTATATATTAAATTGGCGTCTCCCAAAGACCAAATTTATCTATCGAGTTTAACCTCTCATCCTGAAAACAAATCAATGTTTAATTTAGTGGAATGAAAATGAATGAAGATGAAAGGAAAAAAGAACATAACTAAACTATTTGCATAAATAGTTACAAGTTATAAAAAAAATCGTATCACCGGTCCTATCCCATTACATAGTCAAATTAAATCAGATAAGATGAAAGTCACGATAAATACTGACCTCCGAAATATCTTGTTGATGTGCGACAATCTCAAATACCTTACAAACACGTCTCGACATACTTTATCTTTATTTTGCAGCTACTAAAAAACAATAATGGTGTATAAATTTAAGTTTTATATGTTTCACGAAATCCTTATCGATCGTTTTTTAAGCTTAAAGCTATTTTCTTTTTATAATAAAAACATTGTCACCCAATCAAAATGATATGCAAGTGCATAATTTAGATATATATTCCGAACTACAATAAAATTAAACAAAATAGTGTCAACATTATTATGCTAAATAATCAACTTTCTCGTCCCGCCTTTAAACTCGGATCTCTTCTCAGAATGAGAACATTTAAGACTTTATTTACTTTATATATCTTACATAAAAAGAGTATCGAATGAGCAGGCAGGTACGAATAAGTCTATCAACGTAACGTAACATCACCCCTGTAATCACCGAAGGGTTAGGCAGAAGGGTACACTGCCATGCTTCACCAGTTTCGTTTAGGTCCCATGGAATAGGTGGTGAACCCATTGCCATACACCGGGCGCAGATAATTCTATCAATAAGTAATATTTAGAATGAATTAGTAACAAGACTCCAGGAATGTTAAAAACAATTCTTGAGACTACATTTTGGGGTTTTGTTACGGGAACGATTGTTATTCCAGACCAACCTAAGTCTTACTGGGCAGCTTACATGTTAGAGAAATGCGATTGTATGATATTCGACACGTCCCATGTAGACAGATGTTTTCATAGATAATGTGTACTAATTCAGATTAGCATCCAAAGAAAATTACCAGGACTCGTTTTTTATCGTTGCATCTAATGTATATGAAAGCAATTTGCCAGCAAAGCTAACACAGTTGTGACAATACATCGTACGCGATTCCGCGACGCGTAGGTGCCAACGACATCAGATCACAAATATCTGTGTCCGGTCCAGAAACGGGCCGATAAATAAAACAAACGTCGACAAATCCGTGTATATAAACCAGACAAGGTTGTTTGCACGCCGAACACACACTAGAACATCTATTCAGCGGAGCCACAATAAGAAATAACATTCATTTTTGAGTGCCAATATTTAAATTGGTGGGGAAAAAACTACCAATTAGCATACATTGATATGTAGGCGCCACTTTTTTATACTTTTACGGATTCCGCAAATACTTGAGACGATTTATTGGTGTTTTATAATCTCTTTTGAGAAATAAACGAATGACATTTGAGTCGATGCGACTCAATCTACATACATAGAAACACGTTGTGTTGTGTTAGAGCCGTGACTGCTATCGTTCTTGCGCTGAAGTTAGTTAGTGTCATTTACCTTTTTTGTTCATAATGTGCAATATAATGATGATGTTTTCATTATTAATCATATCCGTGACATTGTTAGACATAATTATGTATAGAGTAGACATAGCCTTGTATTGCAAATGGAACATACAGTCGTGTCACGAATGTATTTATAGCATGTTTCAAATCCTCGTACCATGTACTTTGAATACGTTCAATTATAAATCACCCAATAGGAGATTATTGTGCGCGTATGTATTAATATATATGTATATTACACATATACAAATGAAGGTCTGATTATACAATTAATTTTAACATGCTAACCTTATACTTATTTTCGATAACTGGGCTATTAAACATAATAATAATTTGGTAAACATTATAAATCATTTGTTGTAACTGATATTTAAATATCAGTTGCTATAACGGTGAAGGAAACATCGTGTGGAAACCTGCATATCTTAAAGCTTACAAAAAATTCTCTAAAGTGTACGAAGTCTGCCAACCCGCACTTGACCAGCGTGGTAGACTGGTCTTAACCTTTCTAATTCTGAGAGGAAATATGTATCCAACGTTGAAATAATAAAAGGGGCATTGTTGATATTATTTATAAGTAATAAGTAATATCAACAAAAAATTCTTTAAGTGAAAGCTGAGAGAGCCATGACTCGCATATTTTGACCAAATAAGTGAGATAACTACTGGAAGGAAGCACTGAAGGAATGCGAAATATACGAACATACGTGTATGAAGAAATTGGTGAAAGTGGAAAAATACGTCAAGTCTGTAAGGATTTAGCATTAGGTGCTCCCTGCCTACGCTGTAAGAGACTGGACTTCGTGGTATGACAGTCATAACAGAAATAACAAATGTTAATGCAACTGTGTATATTTGGTTTGTAACGAACAACAAATTTAAGCAAGATTCACACTGAGCTTACAACGTCAGTACGATCCTCATTCCGTATTCCACACACAAAGCCGCACTCTGAACCCACGTGCTGGACAATAACCGTTGCGTTTAGAACATCGTTTGAATTGTTGCTCACTTTGCACGCCGGCCACATAATATTACGACTATTTAACCCCGTATAATGCTATCTAGGATAACAGCACTATTTTCAGTATACATGTTTAGTACGCATAATTAAAGAAAAATGAAAACTGACTTCATGATCTCCAATCCTCGAAAGTGTTAAATTTATTATCATCTCATCACATCATCAGCATTTCTTAAGAATCTTAAGTCCCAGCCTAAATTTACTGCTGGACATGTAGGATGGAGATCGCAGAACCCGATATCTGGCACTGCCTACGCTACTGTCCGTATATGGCTAGGGCGTTTAACCGCGTTTAGGCAGACCGCACCATACCGCGATCAACCAGCACTGGGCGTACTCGCCTCTGACGTCCACGTCACCGTGATATTCTGCCTTGAAGTCGGAGGATTCATTCTCTCTCCGCCCTGACACGGATATACATATATTAAAGAAATAGATTAAATCCTCTTATCATGTTGAAGCTATTTCGCGGTAAGGTGCAATTAAGTCAATATACAAGACGATATGTTTTCAGTAACCTTCGGCTTCGCACAGCGAAATAATTTGTCTTTTTGCATCTTTATCTTATATTATCAATCGATCTGTTTTCTCTTTGATTCTATATGCTTGCGTATCGCGAATGTTTATATATGTAGATATATGAGGAATTTCACGAATATGTTTTACATGTAACCCGTTTGCCTTCACAATGACATTACGCTTGGCAGATAATAAAATAATTAAAAAAAAACTATTTTGCTACCAGATATTTCTTTCGCACGGATATACATAAATCGAACTTTGCATTCCCCTAGAACTCTAAGACGATTGCAGACGAATAAAAAATTAAACGTACCTACGTGTAATTTGTATTCCAAAAATACAATATGGCCGCACTGATAAATAATTGGATGTCATTAATGTACCAATTATATTAGGTACTTCTTAAATTATTCACTGGACATAATGAATGTATTAAGTATCGTTGACGATAAGTGGGAAAGATGTATTGATGTACATTTTTGTCGAAACGTCCAATTATGTTAATTGATACATCGACTTAAGTGGTTTTTTTTTTTAAATTATGTTCAGTATCGAAAAATGACAAAAAGTATGGTCTCCAGTGCAACCATCCGAGAATTGGTCAAGTCGTTTTACTTCACCGACCTGTATGGAACTTTACGAAACCAGGATGAATCAGGATGGTGTTAGGATATACATATTACATATGTATATGTACATAGACTACAGTATGTCTGGGAGGGAATCATTCACGACCGTCGTTAGCCAATTTGCTTCTAAGATATTTTTATCTCGATAGATAGTGAAATATACGGAAACTTAAAATGATTTTAATATTTTTTTTATTATTTTGTCTTGTTGTTTATTAAATTAGTCGGCAACATTAACTATCAGTTGCAAAGGATGTGGTTCGAGCAATCACTAAGCAAAAAGGTTAATCGAGTTATCTGTTAATTATGTTATTCTGTTATTACATTGTTTTATTTTTAAAAACGACTGAATTTGTTATCTCTACCACATATTATCGCATCACCCTGGGTTAACTGATATTACGCATTAAGTCCACACTTTGTAAACTAGTTTTAGGTTAACAACAAAGCTAAAATAAAATAAATTGTCATCCACATGTGGAGAGTAATAATTATTAAGACTCAGTCAAGTAAAAGACACGTTCATGGTCTATAGACCAACTGGTCATAACAAGTTCGTCTCATGTTATTATTATTATTATTACAAGTGGTTACTTTAAGTTCCATAGACAAATTAAGTAATTTAACTGTGTAATCGACAGAGATAATAAGTATTATATACAGTGTTATTAAAACACTTTAAATCTTGCTTTGTTTTACAACTAAAATCTAAAACTTGCTATCGTTATCAACAATATTGTTACCTATTAATAAGACTTCAGAAACATATTTCGTCAAAATTTAATATTAGAAAGTTTTATAACGACTAATAGTATGATTAGTTCTCAATTTTTGTTTCCAATTAAATGTCTTTTGTTCTGTTTTAGTCTCTCACGTACATATGTATGTATGCATGTCCGATAGTCTTTTGATCTTTATGAGAATATATTTAATGTTCATATAAAATATTGTTGATATTATATTTTTGTCGCTGGTTTTGTTTTTTGTATACATTTATATGTTCCAAGAAGCCACGTCGTTAGTGATAACTTGTGGCGGTATCGCGACGCCGTGTCACGGTCATACGATAATTTTAAAACAACACATGTATTAGGTACAACACTTTGTACTCTCTGTTAATGATTACTTCCCGTATCGGAAGAAATTTTACGGAGTACTATTTCTCTAGCTAGATGGAAGGGCGATATACGCAAAGTGGCTGGCAGCAGTTGGACGCGAAGAGCTGAAGATCGAGCTCAGTGGCGGCTGTTGGAGAGGTCTATGCCCAACAGTGGACGACGACGCGCCGAAAATGATGATGATGATTTCAATCTTAGAGGTGTGTCATGTTAAATGTTAATGTTTACTTTTTCTCACATTTTCGTTATTTGGATATCTATTCAACGTCTAGAAATGTCATACATCTCAGATTTTTCTACCAGATTCAATTTGATGCCAATACACGTAAAGTTTCTAAAACAAAATATGTTAATCACTATTTAAAGAAAGTAAACATTAATTTTTGTGTCCGATTGTACGTGTTTCCTTCATTTTGAATAATTTATTATAACGCCCCACCGTAATTATATATTTATGATAATGTCTTATGTAATCATCTTTATATGTATGTTATAGTAAGAAGTTCTGTGCCATCACCCTTGGGTACCACTTTCAAATGGAAAGTCGTTTTCGAAATTTGACATTCTAGATATAATTAATTGTATGCAATTAATATTTTTGAATACCTACAGTAATTAATAGTTTCTATAATTATAAAATTACTATCGTTTACAATGTGATTGTCTTTATATTCGTTACAAGCTAAAATTTACAACCCTCACTGAAACGGTTCTATTTCATGTACATACATAATATATGTACATTGTACATAAGTATGTAAATAACTAATTTCAGGAATTTTCAAGCTAATAATTGCCTTTAAAAGCTTTGATCACGAAATTTATAATCGTCATCAACAGCTTCTAGATGTCCACAGTTGGACATAGCCTCCTCTAATGGGCCTTCCAAATCCAGGAACTTCCCGCTATCGTCTTCAGGTTGTCAGACCGTCTGGTAGGAGGGCGACCGACGCTCCTTTTACATGACGCTCCTCTTTTTAATGATAAAATTTATAATCGAAAAGTAATAAATCAAAAAGAATAATATTATAGGCACGGTTCCTTGATTTTGTTTTTGTAATAAGAGGGACGGAATATTTAGCGAACAGTACTAGCCTAGTAGTTTAAATGTAAGCGTTCCACTCAGAGGACTGGGATTTGAATCCACGCACGAACCTCTAACTTTACGTAGTCGTGCACGTTTTAAAGATTAACTATCAATCGATGGAAATTTGAGGAAGCGAAAATTTCAAGCCTACATAGGATTAAAGTATATTAATCATCACTTAACCAGTATTCTAACGCTTTAATCCAACTAATTGTGAAAAGAGACTATATTCAATAGAGAAATAATTGAAAAACCTGGTTATTATGATAGTATTAAATCAAAGTATAATGCTATAATTTATTATGATTGTAATACGATATGTAAGCTCACGTGTAGCTGTGCGTTGACTTTTGTCAACTTTGATCATAATTTGCCTGACCACATGATGCGTCATTTAAGAAAAATATTGGATCTTGACTCTAAGCGTAAAGGCCTCTCACGCGCGGGAAATTCAACAAACTTTCATAACTAACATAAATGAATCATGAATAAAAGTTTCTTAGCTGAATAACAACAAATAAAATCTTTTAATCTTTATTCCATAGCCTAAGTCTACTTCTCCGCCAATACCCTCCTCAAGATCTTTCCTGAAGGATTCTTTGGAATAACATCCATGAATACCACTTCCCTTATCTTCTTATACGGCGCAACTCTCTCATTAACGAAGTTCATGATTTCTGCGATGTTTGGTTTAAACCCTTCGTTCAGTACAACAAACGCTTTTGGTCTCTCTCCGGTTTTGGGATCCTTCACACCAACAACCGCTGCGTCAAACACAGCTGGGTGCTCCTTTATCAGGCTTTCCAGTTCAGCAGGTGGCACTTGGAAACTACTAACCTATTAAGAAAATGGGACGTAACGTCAATTAAAGTTTGAGAAATTATGTGAAATTCAATTATAAAGTTAAAAGCTCCTGATATAGCTCTGCAGTTATACACAGTATGCAACCTTTATCATCAATCTTATTTTCTAAAAAATAAATAGAAAGTATACCGTGAAACCAGAAAGAAATACTTTTGTAAATTTTTTTTTGTAAAATTACCCATTTTTTTATTTATACTATTAGGTGTATTTTCAAAGAGACGGGTGATCAGAATCACGTAAGTCACGAAGAAACACTTAAGTTTTTTAATCTCATACCACCAACATTTTAGAAAGCTAAACATTTATTTGTTAGCGCAACGCTTCATTAAATAGCTCGTTTAAAAGATTTTTGAGATATTTGAATATCAGTGATCACATTTCTGTAACAAGCCTATTAATTATATCATGAACTCTCTATTCCCAAATATACTCATTTCCAAATGTAATGTTTAACGAATGTACTTTGCCGCTGTTAAGCTCCATTTATTTAAATATTTCGTTAAGAATTATTTAAAAAAAAGTGGTCTTATTACGAGTAAAAGTGACCCATAATCAGGTCAGTACCTATATAAATAGAGCCCAACGATAAGGATATAAAATCAATGCTTGTATTCTTACTCATACATAATTGAACGAAGCGTTATTGAAATATCAGGTATTTATCCTAATAATAGATCGGATCCGAATACGGATAGTGTAAATAGTCTTTAGACTGTCTAAAAGCAAGCTGGCCGAACACAGATATGAAATTAACAAGTCCATAATGTATTTACGTCATTTTGTTTGCTCAATGAACACGCTATTTACCTTACTTGGTCATAGGTCTTCATATAATCACAATGGAACTCATAGAAATTTCCCGGTCCTCTGAAAGTCATTTATTAGTCATATGATGATAGCATGGCCGTAAACGGACGCTTTATAGAACGAAAAATTAGAACCGATTAAAAAATAGTTGCATAACGAGTATAGAGATGAAAGAAAGCGTTGGTTAATATATAGCAGCTATATAGTAGGATATATGATAATTGAGTGGACTGTGTTTTTTACGCCAAGTCCTTAAATTTGGAGTTCTATCGATCTATTCATAATTTGTCCCACAACATTCCAAACTATGATAATAATTTATTCTACTTTGATCTGCTTACCCATTGACTATCATAATTTGAGTAGCTATCAGAAACCACGTACCTTAATAAGTTCCTTCAATCTATCAATCATATAAACAGATCCGTCTTCATCGATTTTCGCCAAGTCCCCAGTCCTCAGCCAGCTGCCGTCCACGAACGTAGCCTTATTCGCCTCGGGGTTATTTTTATATCCTTTCATGACGTTCGGTCCTTTTATCAATAACTCTCCGACCTATAAATATTATCAATCAATGAATGCGAACATAGAATTTTTATTTGAATACCTTAAGGAAAATGATTTATCAATATAAATCAGATATTTGTTGAAGATACTACATATTACATATGTAGGTATACATCTCAAAACCTAGACTCGACACGACAAAATCTAACATGACGAACATTTTAAAGAATTAACATCGAGTTAGGGATGGATTATATAAAATTGTCTCATATTCGTTTTTCATTTCTTTTTTACTAGATATTATTTCGGGGTGAAAACTTGGCTAATTAATAAATATAACTAGTACTAATTTTCCTTTCCAGAACATTCACAACTTCTTCTCCTGAGAACATCAGTGGAACGCTGTATGTTAAAGTAAGGCTACTTGTCAAACCTGGTACAAATAGACGTTTCATCTATCTAAATTATATTAGAATTATTTCTTTATCTTCCTCTTTACTCCCGCTTTACTTTACAAGAATTATCTTATCAATGAAACTTTCCGGTTTGGGAAGCCCTAGACGTCTTTTCACTAAACTATTCCAATACGAGATGAAAAGAACTTTTATGACAAATTCATACTAATAACCTAAAAAATATTCCATCAAATAACTAGAAATGACAGAATCAAAATCACAGGAAAGATAAAATCGGATTAGAAATATATATAGAGTACTATATACCTACATATATATGGATAGAAGATGCCATGATTAAGTATTTAGTGTCTGAGATCATCGGCCTCAACAAACTGTGAACGTAGAATGAATGGAATGTTTTTGTAGCATTTAGCACATGTGTAGTCAAATCATCGTTATCCATATTTGACAGTTGCTTTAAATAATACGGCTAGAGTCAATTATTTGTCATTTTCTAAAACGTTTTGTGCAGGTTTCCTGGCGATAATTTCCATCATCGTTAAAGCAAGTGGTATTCAACTTCAAAACGCATATTTCTGTAAAGAGGTGCACGCCATGGATTTGAATCTAGGATCCCCGGATTGAAAGGCTAAATTTTAAACCAGTAGGCCATTACTGCCACAATATATATTATTATTATTAAAAAAGGAAATTCGATTATTGCCACATTTTATCTATCCTTTATGATTCCACTTTTGAATATAGGTTTCCTTACTGGTAGTATGGTTCCCATTCTATAGAATGAGAAATCTAATCTCCACCACGCTGGTCAAATGCAGGTGAAAAGAGTTCACAAGCGTTAAAGTTATGGGAAACTTCTAAACATAAATCTACTCGGAATATTAGCTGTCACCGTTACATTGAGTGCTATTTAGTTGATTACGAATATAACTTGATAAAGTTATAAGTGTCCAGACGGAGTGGAGACTGCCACTTGGCACACGTGGCGTTAGACGCCCTCCAGCTAGGTGGAATGACGATATTCGCAAAGTGGCTGGCAATGGTTGGATGCGAAGAACTAAAGATCGAGTTCAGTGGCGTGCCATTGGATAGGCCTATGTCCAGCAGTGGACGGGAGTAGACTGATGATGATGACGATGATGAAAGTTTTAAATACAGGGGCATACTGAGAATTCGGCTGGAAATTGGGCAGATCAATAATCTGGTTCAATGCAGAGTCACTATGAATGTGTCGTTTAACATGCATGTATTGTATAGTGATAAGATTTTGTATAATGCGCTATAAAATGTCAAATTATTTTATATGTATATTATTAAGATATTATAACGCGTTAAGAATATGATGAAGCATAATAGTGGTGGGAACAAAGATACATCTGACATTTTTGTTTTTATAAAAAGTAACTGATACCTAATGGAAGTTCCTGCCCCGTAAGACACCTGGCGTGAAAAAATTTACCTCCCCGTATGTATGTAGATATGTATGTATAAATAGTAAAATTATGCATCAAATACATAAATCATAGAATAGAACTGTTCCATCCTCCTATAGTTACGGGAAAGTATTCGGCAGTGGAAGAGTAACAGCTCAACCAAAAATCTTAGACAAGTTACTAATATGCTATTAATATATACTACATTCGACAGAATATGACTGCCTTGTTGGTCGTGTGGTTGCCTCTAAGTCTGGATCTGTGCCCGGTGTATGGCAATCGGCTCACCACCTATTCTATGGGACATAAAAGTAACTGGTGAAACGTGGAAATGTAATACACTCCTCTGCCTACTCCTTCGGGAATTACAGGCGTGATGTTACGTTACGTTTTGTTACAATCGACACAAACGCTACAAACCTGGACAGAATTTCTTATGCCTATCATAATGCGATATTCTACCATAATCTGGTCAATAAAACGATATCGTTTTTATACTAATCCTACCAAAAATACATATCTAATTGACGTATGCAGATACCACCATATTCATTTCCAATTTTTCCTTTATATAATAAAATAAATACATCGAGGTACTCACTTCATTTGGTCCTAAGCTCTTGATATTTTCGTTTACAATTCTCAGTTCTACATTTGGAATGGCGAATCCAACTGACATATAATTTTTGTAACCCTTAATAGTCATGATCGCTAAGGGCCCAGACTCAGTTAAGCCGTAACCTTGACCGATGTGGGCGTCACGCTGAAAGAGGAAAATATATAATTGAAGACTAATATTATCAGCTCATCGCATTCAAGAGATATATAAGAGAAGAGTGTAATAACCGTTTAGACCAGTGTTTCCCAACGTGGGGCCCACGCCCAACTTGGGGGCAATTTGATAGTTAAGGGGGGCAGTTCGAAAATAGACTCGACACCACTTTAA
>DWMF01001294.1:0-11811 GCA_018244815.1 Parelbella polyzona | reverse complement strand
GGCACGCCACTGAGCTCGATCTTCAGCTCTTCGCATCCAACCACTGCCAGCCACTTTGCGTATATCGTCACTCCACCCAGCCGGAGTAACGATATACGCAATATTTTGGCAGAAAAGCCGCACCGGATGTTGAGTTCCTACAGTCCAGGGACATTCTAATCTAAATAAGTTAGAAGTCAACGTTGTAATGAGTTAAAATTCTAAGCTAATTATGTTAGAAGTCTGCCGTTGGGCGCACATCATGCAGAATCAACTATCTATGGATACATTTCGATAAGAAAAAAAGTTAATAAGAACATAATAATATAAGAACTATTAAAATGTAACTGAATTGCGAAATTTCAAGATATGCGACAAATTATGCTCATTTCATGATGCAAAATCGCTGTCGAACGCTAACCTGTTATAGTTATGAACTAAGAACTTCCACGAAAACGAAATTTTTAAACAAAAAATTCAATGAATTCACCATTGAGGTTTTATTTACGAGTACCTACTTAATTACTCAATGAGTTAAATGTTTTGTAACAATTGCAACTTCTTCAAATGAACCTTGTATCATTTATTTATTTATCCTAACAGCTCGGCTCGCTGGTGACTCAATCAGCGCCACCGTCGACCACGCCGCCGCCGCCCACGCCACCGATGCCAGCCGCCAGCCTGGTCCACGCGCCCCACATATCCAACTTGGTGGATAACGCTCCAGTGAATTCTCCAACTTCCCCAACTGTCAGTAACGTTTTTAAATATAATCTTATATCACGAAGTCCAAATAATAGTTATACATAATGTGAAGAGACGGAGAGTATTAAATGTGGAAGAAACATGCCAGTTTTTGAGGGACAGAGATATTTGACACTTCGTGCCCACTGTCTTCCTCCTAAGGGACTTGGCGTAAAGATTTATATTTAGATTTATTTTATTTATATAAAAATTTAGATCTATATATATAATTACCATGTTACCCTATTGTCTGAACAACGCTGTTCAATTTGTGTTAATAATAGTTGGTAACATGTCCTTGTGAATTTCAAAAAAGTATACACACATACGAAATGGTAATTTAATAAATGATGTTATTATTCAGCTCCGCTTGGCCGCGTTGAACGAACCCTTATCAGGCAATATGCACGGTATCCGCCGCGCGGATTACTCCTGCTACCGGCAAGCCAGGCGAGCTGGCCTCAAAGGAACCTTCCGAGCCTTCCTCACCAGCAGGTTAGAGAGCTAATGTACTCACTTCAACTATAAGGTTTTATTTATTTGCTATGTGTCATATTTCTCCAATTAACTTTTTAAAACGTAAGAATTAATCGTATTCCTATGTACAATTAACTTCAATTACCTTTTGTTAAAAACTGCTGTTTAGTGAACGCATGAGTTTGTGTTTCTAGTCTTCTCCCGTCAGCCCTTCTTGTTGGATATTATTTATTTATGTCACCTTCCAACCCTCATAACATCAACAAACATTATTTGCGGACCCTTCTAATTAGTTCTTTCCATGAATACACTGACTAAGTTAACCTAATCTAACTTTTAAGATTTCTGTTTGAAATGAATCAATATTCCTTTTTTTCCAGGATACAAAACTTAGATTCAACGGTGCGTTATTCAGACCACCACTTGCCCGTGGTAAATATCCAAGGTGAAGTCATATTTAAGGCCTTCACTGATATATTCGACGGAAGCGGAGGCCTTATGGCGGGACCACCTAGAATCTACAGTTTTAACGGACAGAACATCATGTTAGATCCGAATTGGTAAGAATCCGTTACTTAAATTTTAATTTAAAATATTTTTATTCTTTATCTGTAATAATTAGACTTACCTTAAAAAGCAAAAGTTTTAATTAATCAAATCAGAAATTAGAAATAGAACTATTTGTATAAAAATTATTCACTTAATTAATAATTGGAAGATGATTTTATTTATAATTAATTGGTTTCACGTGTGTCCAAATTTCAGATAGAGTTTTATTAGATAATACACAATACAAATAAGACACACAAGTAACGCTTTTGTCAAAAGATGCACTCAAATTTCGCATTAGCAGTTCTCCTAACCCAATTTTCTTAATTATAATAACTCTTATAATCTTTATAATATCATAATCGTTAAATTCATGTGACTTCACCAACACTATCAACCATATCAATGTTACTGGGGCCCCGAGATAGGTACAGGTGCCCCAATGTATGTGTGCGAGAATACGTCAAATATTATCATTAATGTTAACGGACTTAAGCACTACAGCAATGGGTATGTTATAAATAGTGAATTATAAATAGACTCTTGTAATTAGTATAATATAAATAGTAATAAGCTTAGTAGTTTGAAGTTAAGCCCCTCACTCCAGAGGCCGGGTTCAAGTCCTGGTGCACACCTTTTTACAAATGTGACTTTTAAGATTAAACATTATTTGCTATAACAGTGAAAGAAAACACCACGGAATCTGAACACTTTAAATTTCATCAAAAATATTCTGTTCTCCTTATTGGTATGCTCTTCGCAGACACGTCATCGTCAGGCATGTTACTTGGAAGCCTAGTCTAGTCAGAACTAGTCTTTTTTTCCGAGCGGATGCTTAGCGTGCGTTTACGTTGACAGACGTGTTGGTCAGAACTTTAATAATATGTATTATGTCTGGTAATCCGCACTTGCCCAGTGTGCCAGACTATAACCGTAACCCTCTGATTCTAAGAGGCGATTAGTGTCAAATATAGAAACGATTTAAATGTTGTTAATTTTCCCTTGAACAGGAAAAACCATATTCAATTGTCATATCACAAATTTGTTAAATTAAAAATGTTTTGTTCGACTAACGTTTAGAACGTTTAACAAAAATGCTTAAACTACTTTATTAATATTTCTACATTGCACAGGCCACAGAAGCTGATCTGGCATGGATCCCACGCGAGCGGCGAGCGAGCGTTGGACACGTTTTGTGAAGAATGGCAAAGTGGCGACCCTACGTCTCGTGGCATGGCTGCGTCCCTGTACTCGCATAAACTGCTCTCCCAAGAAAGGTTTGTAGTTTTTATACCACTGTATTTATTTTGGGATGGGATGACGATCTGCGAAAGGCTGCAAGCAAACGCTGGATGCGGCAAGCCGACAACAGGGCGCTCATTGGGGAGGCCTATATCCAGTAGAGAATTGAGTGGATAGCGAAAGGATATTTTAGTAACTCTGTAACAAGCAAACGATCACAGTCAAAATTCTTCGTATGTAACTAAAGCGATCATTAATAATTTAGATTAACTTCATTAAACACTTTCATCGTACTTAAACTTGTCTCCGTTGGAAACGAAACCCACTACCAGTCAGGTTTCCTAACAATTAGAGCTAAGGGCTAATCGAATGTTTTGCATATAAACGATTATGGTAACAGTCACCTATTAATTTTAGGTACTCCTGTAACAACCATTTCGCCGTTCTCTGCATAGAAGCAACATCGCATTACAATTTACGAAACAAACGGGACGCTGACAGGTAATTATAACAAGAAACTTAATTTTTAACTTCATTATTATTATTTTTCCAGCATTTTATCTTTTCCCTATTAAATACGAGTATGAGAGGGTTAAAGACACGTTTTGTATATTTATAAAAGTCTATTCTCAGTATGAGAGGGTTAAAGCCGCGTTATTATATTTATTCAATTTAATTTCAACGATGGGATCTTATCATAACAAACATGTTTTTAAATTCAGGCTGGGTTGAAGAAATCTGCATTTAATTGGAATACTCATTTTACAAATATTGTATTTTTATGCATGATGGCCCATTGATAACATAATATGTAAATTAAACAAGTTTCATACATTCATTTTAAGGTTTTCCAAAACGGAAACTCATTATAAACTGATATTTGGTTTTTTATTATAAATTATATTTAATGCGCCGGATAATATTTCATCATATATTATATTATTCAAATCTAGAAGAGACAAGTCAGGTCTGTAAGGATAGGAATATTTAACCCTCGTTGTTCGCTGCCTATTTCGTAAGTGACCTTGCGTGATGATATAATAATAATATACATATTATTTGCAGGGACAACACAACATTATTGTCAGATGATGACGACGACGTATACAGCCCGGACGAATACGAACAATTAGTGAACAAAATAATTGCTCAACCGCATAGGCCTCGCTAAAAATACTCATTTCTCATACTTATAATAGGCTCAAGACCCGTAGATGTTCCAATTAATACCCAGTTTAGATGAACCCATAAATAGAAAGTATTTTGTGTTCCTACGAGTAAAAGCATATGTGTAATTCCCAATTAAAAATTAAAATACTATAAATAAACACTAAATAATATTAATAAATACAAAATGAACAGAAAATACTAAACATTCTCAATAACCATTTGTTATTTAGAACTTAATTGCAAATTAAGTTTAATTTAATAAAAAAAAAACACTATCGTTGATAAAAATGAGAATTTCATCGGTTGGTTATTTAAAAATTTATTATGGATACAAAATAAATTTATGAAATATCAAATCTATCACACGAGGTTATTGTGACATTGAATATTTTATTTGTGCCCTGCTATTTCTGAAACGGATATAGAAATTCCGTTTAAGTGCTGATACAAAAACTGAAAATATGTCTGATCATGACAGATAAAAATCAGTAATGTTATCTTGAGGTTTTAAAGATATTAAATGCATTGTTAAAACAATTTTAAAATTGAAAAGTTTTTTAAATCCCCTGTTAACTGAGCTATCGTATAACATTAATTTGTGGCGGGAAATAAATCGACCATTATCATGAAGCGTTTCCGGTCTTGAGTCTGTTATGCAAATTATTCCACGCTCGCCGCTTCAAGCAATTTTGAGCTGTATATCAATAAACATTGCGTATAGAATGGCTTGATGTAACGACACACAAAATATCGTATATATGAGATTAATATTGTTGAATCCAGTGTTCATATGAGATTCCTATTACAGTTAGCTCATAAGCTTAGTTACTTGTGTACGTACTATGCAGTCCTGTATGAAAAAAAGAATAAAAAAATGAATTGCACATTATCTTCATTAGTATGGTCTTAGTAAAACTAATAGCTGTGTGTATAAAAACTGTATGAACTTGAAGAATAATAGTTGAAGAATAGGTAATTCAGTTGAGACCCGTCTTTATTTAATCATGATATACAAAAACACCTACAAAAATAACAATAATATATATAATCGAATAAACTTTAGTGACAACAATAAACTCGCAATAAACATTTAATAAACTCGTTGATAAATTATTGTAATGCGGTCAGTACAAAATTCATTATAATTATTCATTTGAAAAAAATGTAATATGTTAGATATAATTATTAATTCAATTATCCAATAAAAATTGACCGTATAATATTTTATATTATTATATAATTAACAATTTAAAACAACGGTATTACGATTGATGTAATTATTAATTATTGAATTCACAATTTAAAGAACAACATTCTCTTACTGATGTTTAATTGTATTTTGAATAGTTAAAACGGTTTATCTACTTAATATTGAGTATTTTATTATGACTGAAATTAAGATAGTTTTTCTAATATTATTGTCTCCTACTGAAATTTCTTTTTATGTCGCACAAACAGAAAAAATATGTTTGTGGGACTGCATGTAAGCTATACCTGAAGTCAAATGGCCATAACTTACGGACATGTATTCATACGCAGACCGAAATTATATCAGAAATCAATCAATCCGTTGATTCGGGTAAGTAAATAATTGGAACGTTGTGTGTCCTAGTCAGTCTGCCTACACCTTCAAACTGGAATACAACAACGTTTTTGCTTCACGATAAAACGAAATGATGGCACCACGCAAACCGACCGTGGACAGTTCAAACCGCCCTGTAAGACCAAGAGTGCCATGTGATACAACCAGTTATGTATCCCACATTATAAATTTTGAACTGTAAGTAAGTATTACGTTTAGTTACTAAATTTTAGTATTTGTATTAATAAACATATTTGGAAAATATAGTTTCATGACACTGAACAAATCTTAATAAAAAAAGAATTTTTGAGTGTATTGTCAAATAAAATTAATCATTCCTTCTGATAGCTCTCTTATAATAGATTCAGATGATTCTTACAATGTACTTAAACAATGTTTTTTTAAGTAAACGTTACAGTAGATTAAATTCCTTAAATTTACATCCAATACAATACAAATACAAATTTAGTTTTTGGCATATTTTGAAAAAAATACTCTTTATGTTGCAAGGAAAGAACATCGTCATTTCATAAATTCCTTTTTCTTATAAAACTGAAATAATTAATGACATAGGAGCTCCAAAAATTTAATAAACGTAACTATTAAACGTTGATGAGGAATGCCGATCAAGTTAAGCTTAAATTATTTTTGAAAAAAAAAAAACATTCTTCACTTTCTGATACATAATTTCAAATCTCGTTGAACTATCCTAGCCCTGCGCGTCAGTAGAGAAAACCTCATAACCAAAATATTTTTACAATGCAGCCTACATATGTATATACAGCCTAATTCAAAATAAGTACATACCGACATTACAGCTTCGTTTAACTGGAAGCGTTATAAAGAGTTATGCTTCGGCAATTTAAAACGAATTTTATGTTTAGTGAAATTTATTTTTCTCTATGCAATGTGTCGTGTCAGTCAAACGTTATAGCAAATTATTAATAACATAAAATTTAATAGCATTTTCATACGATAGTAAAGGAACATAATATAATCATATTTCTGTATTTTATTGTAGGTGCCATTGGAGATAATCATATGTATGTACATTAATGTAAAGTCTGATTTTATTTGCTAGTAATTATGTAATGTGTAATTATAATTTATAATTAATGATTGTATTATTATTATCATCGTTTTCTTTACCATTAGTTACGACGGTTTAGTGTAAATGCTAGTCTCAATTACACTGTTTTACTGTTAATTATTATCACAAATAAAAGCTTTTTTAAATATAAATTTAAATTGTAATTAATTCAAAAGTAGCTACTGCACTGAAGCCAAAGAAGAAAAATTGATTTTACAATTTAATAATTTAATGTTAAAGCACAATATTCACTTCGATATCAATTTGAAAATAGTGAAATAGAATTATAATAATTATTAATAATAAGACATGACATACCAACAAGCATTTATGTATGTGTTTTAGATTAAGCTAACTACATCGATTTGGTAATTCGTGTATTATACGACCGACTGTATTTATACAATTAAACAAAATAAATGTTTTCACAACAATTATACGAACGTTTTATTTATACTCTGTGTAATTGTTACCTTCATCATCATCATCATCAGCCTATCTCAGTCCACTGCTGGACATAGGCCTCCCCCAATGAGCGCTGTCGTGCCCTGTCGTCGGCTTCCCACATCCAGAGTTTGCCTGCAGCCTTACCTTATATGTTATTATTTTACTAAATTTTTACGTAACGGTAACTCGTTAAAAATTAACTATGATAAATATTTTAAAGCCTACTCTATTTAGACAAAAATAACATAAGTTTAAATTTATAACATGGTTTAAATTAATGATTTGCTCTCATTTTACTAAAATACATTTATTTATATTGCATTGACGACTACCAATCTCAAAACCGTAGAATTAAAACCAGGTGTAAATACGTTAGATCTCTTTACTTAACTGCACCACAGCCTCGTTATTGTATTAGCCATTGTTACATTATGACAATGTATTCTAGGAGCCATTGTTATTTTATTACAATGCAGTATTTATTCATGGTATTCATGAATAAAATGCGTATGAATAAGGAAACTCTGTATTTTTTCAAACAATTAAAAATAACATTTAAACACGATGACTGAGTTAAATTATCTGTCAAGGTCGATAAGAGAATATTAATAATCAAAATATTATGATTTCCAAATGACTATTATTATATTGTTATAACGTCAAACCAAGTCCCTGACAGGGTGGGTAGACACAAAGTTTCATAACATTTTATAAAAATAAAAATAAAAATAATAATTATTATTATTATAATTTTGCTCCACATTTATTTTATATACATATAAAATAAATGTGGAGCAAAACAACACAGAACATGTACGAAATGAAAAATTGCAAGATGAAATAAGTAGTCCCAGTGCGGAGTATAAGTTTCACTTTAATAAGAAAACTTCCCTCCGATTGCCGAAGTTTGTCAACTGCGGCGGGCGACGTGTGGAGACGGTGCGGAATTGCTGAAGATGGATAAAACTGTTTTCTATTTAAGTTTAATCCCTTCACTTTTGAATTACCTCCAACTTTCGTGCTGCAAAGTTTATGACAGGTGTACACACCAATACACCATTAATATATAAAAATATTAGTTTAGTATAGCAGTGATAGCCTAATGATTTGGGGTTCGAGTCTTCAATGACTTTTAAATCATATTATGACAGTTTGATAGTTGACAGTTATTAAAGTTTGACGCATTTGAAGCGCAGATAGGTTTTAGGATGGACTGCTTATGCCTAGGAAAACTAGGCCCCTAGCTAGCTTTTAAGCGCCCTAGGATGGACAGACGTATGCAAGTTATGAATATAACGATAGGCTTACCTTTCGTAGTTGAAAAGCTCTCTCTTTTTGTGGATAAATGAAAAACGTAACATCACGCCTGTAATCCCCGAAGAGGTAGGCAGGAGAATGTAGTATACCCCCACGTTTCACCAGCTACGTTTAAGTCCAATGGAATGATATGGTGAGCATATTGTCATACACCGGGCACAGATAAAAACTCCGAGTACCTACAAGAAATTCTAAATTAGAAAAATCCAATAGTACCTAACCCGGGAGTTGAACCCAGGAACCCCCGATCGGCAGTCGCGCTTGCAACCGATCGACCAACAAGGCAATGGATAAATGTATGAATAAATGAATATCTAGTTTTACGTAAGAAATAAGATACTTAAGTAACTTCAATAGATATTGCATTAGTGCAAATGTACCTACTTTAACCGTAACCTTATCAATTGATATCAGTATCGCAAGGAACTAAATTAATAGTTAACATTGTTTATCAGTAGATATTAAATATTGTTTATCAGTAGATATTAAAGGTTTTTCACTCAACGACCAAAACATTTTTTACATCATGCATTATTTGAATTTCGAAGACAAACCGAGCGCGGGATTTGACATCTGTCAAAATTTCCCATCAAAACCAACGAAAATAATTTATCAAAGCAAATTAAGAAGCAAGGTGCATAAAAAAATTACATTAAACTTAACCAAACAATGTACCAACCTACTGTTTCTACCGTCTCTTCATGTTAAAGCTAAACAGATGGATGTGGAGTTTTACCTAGTTTGTTCGTTTGTTGAACATAATGGTTCCGGAACGTTCTGAGCTGCTAACTTCTATACCTGATCGCGTTAGAATCAATTAATCTGTCAGTGGCAGAGCCAACGAGCGGGGAATCAAATCTATAATACGGAATATACCGACATGTATTTATGTATGTACGTACATAACATGTAACCTCACGCCTGTATTCCTCGATGACGTAGACAGAGGAGTGTACTACACTCACAATGTACGTACATATGAAGGAGAAGTGAATTCGATAAACTTTAAACAATATAATATGGGTATTCAGGCTTTCATGCAACATAATATAAAGAACTTTGAATTTTGTCTAAATAGTAGAATGAATGTACATACTTTTGAATGAGAATCGATTTGGAAAAACAAGAAACTTTGGGTTTTCTTAAAAAAAATCTACATATGTATATGTATAAAATTATATATTACATATTACTAAGTATATTAAAGTTATTATTAAATTATATATTACTATATTAAAGTTATTAAATTATATATTACTATATTAAAGTTGTCAATCATTTACTGTTTTAAATGATTCTGTTTGTACCTACATAAATTTAGTGTTTAATTTTGTGGCTGCAGGCCTTTTTAAAATATGTACATAATAAAAATTGCGTGATCTTTCATTATGTATAAAAATAAGATCTATCAAGAATTATAAACGCCGATGAAGACGCGAGAGAGCGATAGTACTTACAAAATATTCCATTGTTTTATAACTGTTATGACTTGTATTCAAAGGTTATCAAAAATTTTTAATATCTCCAGTAATATATTTTTTAAGATACTTAAATCAAGAAAATTGTAGACACATAATATTTATACAAATATGCTTTACAAATTGACCTAAAAACGCAAAAATATGACGGTAGCATGAAAAATATTTAGTCTCATCGTTTGATATGTACTGATATGTACATATGTATAAAAAACATACAAACTACTATTCTTCCTCACTTATCACTCACATGCTCAATAAATTAACCCGTCAACCAATGATTCTTAACCCTTCAGCTAGCTGAGGGCGGATCGATTAGTCTGTCAATCACAAGCCCACACCCCAAGCACGAACAACAACAAAAATCAATTGAAAGAGCAGGATTATTTGAAAGAGCAATCGAATTTTGTATAGTTGTCGGACTCACCAACAAGAACTCTGAAGTGAATCAAATGAAAGTAGACAAATGGAATTAAAATGAATAACATTTAAACAACAGTTTAATTTGATCGTGTGTTTACACGTGTATTCTTTCATATTTAGTTGTACAGAAACAGGCGTGACATTTGACAAGTGGTCACCATCGCCTGTGAACGAATCAACAACACCCAGCATGGTGACCTACGCATTGCTAAATTTAAGGAAAAGCTCTCTTTGCATTTTTCTTAAAAATCCCCACGTCGTAATGCTCCGGGAAAACTCCAAAAGGAAGCTCATTACATATTTTGAACCGTGTATTTTCACAGTCACTAATCTTCGCGAATATAATAATGATAAATAATTGTTTAAATATTGACACGTTAGATCTGTAAGAAAAAATATTTGGCACTCAATGTTCTCTGCGCACCTCTCAAGAAGCCTTGCATGATGATATAATAATAACGAATCAACAATTACATATAGATCGATGTTCTACAATTATTATTTTATCAACTGTCCCCCAATATCTAAAATATTGTCCTTCCAGTGTGTTCTACGCTCCCAACACGAATATAATATATTGGGCGACGGCGAACAAATTAATCTGTCTATCCCAGGATCACGGAACAATGAGCGGTCTATTCATGCAGGCGTAGACATAAAATACAGGTCGCTATGCTGCTCGTAACACGTTGACGTACACTTGGATTTTCCATCACATAATAGGTATATAAATCGTAACAAAGTTACGATGTATATATGCTATATACATAATGTTACCATCACGCGTATTAACCTTAAAGAGGGAGACAGAAGGGTGTAGTCCGAAGAGGTCCGCGACGGGACGGAATAACAAGCAATATTGTGACCAAGTGGAACATAGAATCCATGTTTTTAGTATCGTTTGCTCTCTATATGCCCTGCCTGCTGATACGACAATAATTAATTATGGTAATAATTATCATTATATACATCACTATGTACATCATTATGTACATCACTTACCTGAATCTAATGGAAGTAATTATGTAATTATAGTTCGTATTATTCCTGAATTATATTTTAAATCCTCATTAACATCCATACTCGTCACATCACGCCTGTATTCCTCGAAGGGGTGAGCAGACGAGAGAAGTAGACTTTCTCGTTTCACCAATTAGCTGATTAACATAATAATATGCAACAGAATTAGAAAAAATATTTCATTTACCTCTTCGTTTGTAGGTGAAATAACTTATCTGCACTTTGGCCCATTTCATAAACCCAGTTCATTTGTTAGTATAATGCGATAGGAACAGGGTACCGGCGCACTCGCG